>CM071926.1:68029820-68146316 GCA_016081115.2 Rehmannia glutinosa | reverse complement strand
CACTCAAAAGATCTTTTAAGCCAGGACTAAGTACGCGCTTTGTATATATAAAATCAATCAGGAGAGATGTCGGGTCGGTTTACGTTTCTGAGATGGAACTTTACAAGTGCTTTTTTCTTGATTCCTCATCTCTCTCTCTAACAAGTGAAGCCTATTTATACTCATACAATTAGTGTGTTTTAATAATCATTTCACCTAGTTATAGAGTGGTTACAGGGGGCACGTGTCCTCTTACTGGATTAAACTCTTGGTTGCGTATTTGACATCTTCTTGACTCATCTTGCTATCTTCTTGACAAGTGGCATCTTGACTTTCTAAGCAAGGTATTGACCTTGCTTAGAGAAATGGTTATCTTCGGGTCGTCCATCATTGGGACCTTAGGTCGGCATCCGAGCCTGCCTCGCACCACGTCATCAGCTTGATCCACGTCATCCTGGTGGCCCCATGCTATTGCCGGTGAAGGGTCACGTGGTGATTTTTGCTAGCTCGGCTCGTGTATCATCATATTGATTCAAAATTTTATTATAGCAAATTCAAAATATAATTTTCACAGGATTTGAAGTGAGGGAAATAACATCTTTATAATGAGATAATAAAAATAAAATCTTGGTTTTGGGAGACTTGAAATAGTAATTGTTGTTTTTACAATGTATTGAACTAGCTTTTTGAGGATGGGATAGAGCCTTCAACAATTGTCTTAAAGAAAAATCGAGCAAAAGAAAGAAAAATTCTGGAAATTTTGAGAAATTGAGAGCTTGAGGCTAAGAAAAAAGGCAAAAGGGGCAAAAAAAAAAAAGAAAAAAAAAGGGTGGAGTTGAGTTGAAAAAGAAAATAACTTGAAAGAATGAGTTTTATGGTAAAATTGGGTTGGTGAATTGAAAGTCGTGGTGCTTAAATTCTATTTGCTCAAGTTAAGTCACTTAATCCAATTTTTCTTACCCTTACCAAAAGAGCCTACATTATAACCAAATGAAAAGTCCTTTTTGATTCTTAAATTGTGCACACTAAAGTGGTAGGGTTGTTAGACGTTTTGCAAGCCTATGGTAGTTCTACATTCATAGAATTGATTTTGAGCATAAGCACTTTCCATACACTTTAAGAGATGAGTGATACACTACTTGTGAGTCACGATTTCAAGTCCGAGAGAGTATTGATTATCCGAGGCTTGTGATTGATGATTTCTTGATAATGATTTATGGTTTACTTGAATATGGAGTCAAATGAGAGATTGAATATTTATAGTGTTCTTGTGTGTTCTTCGTAACCCTTGATTATTTTTCTTAATTTGCTTGAGGGCGAGTGATGTGTGTAAAATATACGTGTATTTTGGGGCTTAAAATGATATATAATTGATGCATTTGAACGCATATTTACTATGTTTTTACTTGGTTTCCTTAAAAAGGGCATGATCTGCGTATTCTTGTAATTCTTGCGAGAAAATGGAGCTTAAAATGAGGAAATATCGGTTGGAATGCCCGACTAAGATTGACGAATGCGAAAGAAGATCAAAACAATGGAAAAATGGACGAAAACACTTCACGGCCGTAGGACCGTGTGGTGTCACGGCCATGTGGATTGCCGTTTAGAAAAACACACAACATTGTGTGAAGTTGGATTGAAAAAGAAGATGGAGCAGGCCCACACGGTCGGGACCGTGTGTGAAGTCACATGACCGTGTGGGAAAGGTGACCACCGCACCATCTACCCTTGTTGAACCACACGCCCATGCGAGGAAGGTGAAGATAGGACCACATGGCCGTGTGGTGCCACATGGCCAAGCCGTGTGGGACTCTGTTTGTGGCGTTTTTGAGTTTGCTTCCCGTTCAACTCTACAAGTGATCTCTCAAGCATCTATAAAAGAGACCCAAGTCTTGCATTGAAAATACACAACTTCATACAAAGCAAAACACATCAAATAACACAGAACGCAAGAATCGAAGATCTTCGAGCAAAGAAGGCTAGGTCGCGAAAGAACACCACAAGGCTTTTGCATCCCAGGGAGCACAAGAGCTCCGAGGGCTTGGAAGGGGAATCCGTCGACAAGAAGGGGTTTTCTTTCTATGTCTAAGAACTCTTGCATGCATTGCTTAAACAATGTTTTTATATTGATTGAATTTGTCTATGAGTTTGTAATCAATGTTTGGCATATTATTCAGATCTTAGGGGCATAATCGAAACTATGGATTTGTATTAAATATGATTACTTGTTTTCTTAATTAATTCATGGTTTCTATTTTATGAATTCGAAAGTGCTTATTATTCAATTGCTTTTTTATCGATCAATAATTTGCATGTCATATTTGTTATTGCAAAATTCGTGAGATGAGTTCTAACAAAGACATAAATCGAATTCAGACATGAAATAGGTGTGACAACTGTTTGTGGGGAGTCATTCAATTCACAAATCTTTTGGGAGTTAATAAGAATTATTACGATCCGGGAGGACTAAAATTGTTATTAATCAACTTTTACGCTTGTAAGGAAGGAGAATAGACGAACTTATGAATTGAACCCATAGAATTGCATGAATTGGTTTTCAAAACTTTACTCGCATTTAATATTGAAGAAACATGTTAAGATTATGTGCCTAAGGTTGCTCCTAAAGATGTTGAAAATACTTGTGGGGTTCACAAATTTATTTTTATTTTCTTTCTTTTATTTTTGATTTTCCTTAGATTAAAATACTCAATTTTTGGTCGCTTCAATAAAATTAGAGTACATGTTATTATGCTTTAAGTGTTTCAAGATTCAATCACGAGGAATACGACCTTGTTTGCCATTATTCTATAAACTACAATGTACACTGCGATTTGCTAGTTGTAAATAGCCCGTGGCTATGGAGCAAAGGATTATCCAGGATCTACAGGGTATTGGACGGTCATTTTCAAATCTCATGAGCAGAATGGGATACAATGAGATAGAAACAAAGACAGGGAATAGGTTCCTACTCTTAACGGTCAAAATGAGCCCCTTTATTAAAGAATTCGTTAATTCGAGAATGAATCAAAGCTCCCAGTAGGATTGAACCTATGACCAATCGGTTCTTGATCGCCAGCTCTACCACTCGAGCTCTTTGAGGAACAACGGGAAATTAGATCTCATAGAGTTGATTCCGTTCTCAACCCATGACCAATATGAGCTCGAACCTCCCGTAACTCCCAGAACTTCTTCGTAGTGGCTCCTTTCCATGCCTCATTTCGGAGGGAACCTCAAGGTGGCTCTATTTCATTATATTCCATCCATATCCCAATTCCATTCATTTAATACCCTTTAGGGTCATTGACATAACAAATGATAGAAAATATAGAAGTGTAACAAAAAGAATTTCAAATGTCATGTGAATCCAAATCAAAAATAAAAATTGACTATCATTAAAATATTTAAGATTTACTATCGAATAGAATAATATTTGAATTGTATTCGAATTTAGAATTGTGATAAAGAAATCGAAATTCTATATCGCTATATAAATCGTTATATTCTATACTATTAATTAATAGGCAATATTTATTGGAGAAATTATGGATTATATTCTTTTCTATATTTATAGAGACACTACCAGGATGAAGTTCGACCATCCGATCTTGTAGGATTCCCAGAAATTCTTGATTTCTTAGGAATCACATTAGTGAATAGCCAGGGACATTGAGGATGTAGGTCCCAAGGGGGTGTAAGTGTAAGATTTAGAAGGGGGAGTTGAATAAACCTTACCAAATTTTCGTTTTAGTCCTTTTAAAATATACTGAGTTAATACTACTGCAGTTTGTGTCATGATGGATGACCAAGTTAGTCAAACAAGAGAGTTAGTCTCTTAAAAGACTCAAATCGAAATTTTGTTGATGGATTAACTTCATTTGTGAGTCTAAATTAACTCAAGTTTGTGGTTTTGTTTTTCGTGGAAGGAAGACTTAACACCCTTAAGTTTGATTAAGCAAGGATTTAGTGTTTGATTTAGTACTTATAGATTATCAAGTGGATAGCAAATATGTCGTGAGAATTAAACAATTAAGATGCATTAAAGTCTTTGAAATGTAAATGACACAATGAAATTTTTATAGAGGTTCGAAGATGGGGTAATTCTTCTACTCCTCTCTTCTCCAACTCCGGAGGAATCCACTTAAGTAATGATCAAGATACAAAGTGGTAGCAGTCCCGGATACAAGTCTTGATCACACAAGTGACTTGATCCTTTGGGACTCGATCCGAGACGCCTTGATCACTCAACACCGTGCTTCTCGTCGACCAGCTTCTTCCGCAGGCGGTGCGCTTTGCTACTACGACTCACTTGCTCAAGCTTTTTGGATTTGATCAAGCCCTCCAAAAGCTAAGACTTGGTTCGACCTTGAACCTTCCTACAATCCTTCGTGGAATGTAGACCCCTTGATTTTTCAGTATTTTCCTCTTGTGATTGAAGTTATCTTTCCTTCACGGTGAGTGTTGGATTGATGTTCTTCGTAGTGTAGCTTGAGGATTGAGAATGTTTGATTTTCTAATAATTGCTTGAACGTTTTTAGTTCAGGTCTTTAACTTGTGTCTCGTGTCTCACATGTTCTCAAATAAACTCCTCAGCCTTTTATAGTGATCTTTCAAAAATTTGCCCGTTGAAGAGATAGGCTTATTTTTGAAAGTCACTTGCGATCGTTGGCTTGTCTTGTTGCGATCCTTGGAATTGCCATTTCCTCGTATGAATTGTTCTTTCACCTTTTCGAGAGTTCGACACGGTGTAGTGCTTCCCATTAGTTCATTCCTTTGCGCTTCTCGAGGGAGCACTCGAGAAAAGGTGGTATGGAGATATTACTTGTTTAAGTAAATCTCTTGATTTCTCGCAAGCGGATCTTTTTCGATTATCTCGACTTGACTGCATTTCCTTGCTTTCCCAGGGTGACTTAGAGTCAACTTCCAATCATTGGATGACTCTTGTCACTTCAACTTGAGACTTGGCTTTTCTCGAGTTGACTTGGATCGATATCTCCACTCAGTTGCATCTCAGTGCTTCTTTAGTAGAGTTCCGTCTACTCTTCTTTGCCATACTCGGTTGTCTCGCAATGGAGTTTTCCTTCTAGTCTTGATTGTATTCTTGCATGTTAGGCGTGGCCGACTTAACTCGGCAGCGACTCTATTTATTACAATGCATTTTACAACAAGAATTGGGGTGCCAACTTTCTATTCTAAGTTTTACATGGCATTCATCAAAATTTAAACAATAAATTTCCTAATGAGAGGAATATCCGAGAAAGGCATTTTGGGAATCGGTCCGATTCTATCTCATTTCTTCCATTTGAAGAAAGGAAGGATCCCAAAGAATCGATCTTTCTTTTAGTGGTTGAATCTCTCTTTGATCGATTCGGTATTGATATACCGATTCGATCCGAGCTCTTGGAATTGGAATAAGTTCGACGGTGGATCACGAAATCTTGGTGATCTTCTCTATCTAATGAATGGGAGTCCGTTGTAAAATCGTCCACCCCGCACCCACCCCAGTATATGCTTCAAGGAATCACACAAGGGTAGATTAGAAATCTCGGTAAAATGCCCGCCCGTCACCCAATGGATAAAGTACATTACATAGTCCGGGATTGGCGACTTACCCATTCGTGACTTTGGCCTTTGGGCGTTCCCAAAATGGGTACTATCGGTCGGAGTTAATTCAATAATAGTTTTAATTAGTCGATTTATTAGTGAACAAGGATAAATATTATCTAGGCGAGTGAATAGATTGACCTTGAAACAACAACGATTAATTACTATTGCTATAAAATAAGCTCGTATTTTATCTTTGTTACCTTTTCTCAATAATGAGAAACAATTTGAAAGAAGAGTCGACCACTAGAACTACGGGTCTTAGAACCGAGAAATAAATAGGCTTATTCTTTGTTCACTTGAATCGAATTCCAATCCGAACTCAACAGCGGATTGGTGTTTTGTTTCGAAGAGTCTTATCTAATGAATGTCAATGAAAATTATAACAATTCAAGATTTAAAATTTTTGATAAAAATAAACTGAAAATAACGAATAGAAAATAAACTATAAACTGGATTTTTGAATTATTTTTATTAAATACTAAAATAAATGATTCAAAAGTAATATCAAAAAGTATAAAGTAATAAAAATTTGATAAACAAGAGAAATAGACGAAAAGATAAGAAGAAATACGACCACCCCTACATATTTGATACCTTCTCCTACAAAAAACTCATGAGACCAACCCATTTGCAATTCCATCAATTACTCGTCTATCAAGAAAATGAGTTAATTGAGCCAATCCTCTTATGGCCCCGGTAAAGGATGTTGTATAAAAACATCTATATAAGCACGATTATATGACCAATCATATAAGGCGTTTAGAATTTTGTCCCAACGGCTTCTCTTCGGACTTATTTTAAATGTAGTTGGAGACCTACAACTGCTTTGGGGAGTCATTCAATTCAAAGATCTTTTGGGAGTTAATAATAGTTGTAACGTATCGGGAGATCTACAATTGTTATTAATCTACTGTTTATGCGCCACCCAGAATTGAATCCATAGAAACACATAAATTGGTTTTGAAACATTGATTGGATTTAATATTGAAGAAGAATATTGAAATTATGTGCCTAATGTTGCTTTCGTATTTGTTGAAAAGATTTATGGAGTTCGGGTTTTTACAAAATTTACATCTTTTATTTTTATTTGTTTAGATTAGATAATTATTTCTTGATATTAATTGATTCAATAAAATTGGAATACGACGTTATTATAGCCTAAGTGATTCATATTCAATCACTGAGGAATACGACCTTGCTTGTTATTATCCTATAAACTACACTGTACACTTGCAGTATTAAGATCAATTTTTTTGGCGAAACAAAGAAGCCGGTGATTCATGTTCGGTGTCCATCACATCACTTTCATCCTTCGATGTATGTTGTTCTTCAATAGAAGCCTCTTCCTTCTCAATTGTCCTCACTCGTGACTAAGTCGGACTTCTTTACCGGCCTTCTTGGTTTTCCTTTCCAATGGAACATCGGGTTCACATGTTCGGCTCCCAAAGTCATCAAAGTTGTCTCTCCTTGTTTCGCTTCTTGGGCTGCGGTGGCTTGCGAGGCACAACTATTCTCTTCTTCTCCACTACTAGAGAGGAGTAGGCGGGGGCCTTTTTATTTGGTGCACGGACTAGAGCGAGGCTTGGGAGGGCCTTGGTAAGCATTTGTGTCCACCGGGACATGTTTAGATGATTTCTCCTCGCTAGTTGCTTCTTTTGGGCACAGGAGGAAGATTTGCCTTGAACATCATCTTGTTAGCGTGAAAGGTTTTTCTATTAGGAGAAGAACACCTTTCTTCTCCATCAAGTGGCTAAGATCGGCCATAACCCAATGAACTTCCAAACTTCTCCAATGGATATGTTCATCACATTTTAGCACAACTGCCAAATATGAACTCCGCCCAGTTGACTTCCTTCTTTTCCATAATGACCGCCATAACAATCGGACTAGTGAGAGAGAGCGATTGAACGACCCAAACTTCATGTCTATGCACTTTGCTACCACATCCATTAACTTATGGTAGTCTTCCTTCGGCTTCTTCAAAGTTGAGTAATTTGGCTTTGTGACCTCGACTTGGCTATCTCTTTCCATGAAGCAGCCAAATCGACATCTTTACTAGTGATCTCCTTCAACCTACTGGTAGGGAGAAAACAGTGCTCAGCAAGGTCAACAGCAGTCAACTTAAAGGATTTATGGTTGACTAATGAGCGAATCTCATTGTCGTGAATGTGAGGCCCCATATTTTTTATATCATAGATGACACGATCCACATATATTTCCCGATATATTACTTTAGTATTCCAGTTAATTATTCTTATATTGACTATTTATTTTATATAATACGATATGTTATCAATATTAACGTTACTTAATTTATTACATATTTACGTGATAATGCAATTTATTTATGTTATTACTTAAATTTGACGACTATTATCATTTTCCTTACAACTTGATTCGGTAAAATGCTATTTAAAATCCATTCTTTAGTATTTCAAAAATAAAACTCTTATCGCCATATTCATTTGTAAATGATGACGATACTTATATTTAGTCATTTTCCATAAAGCTACTATTGCTCAATCGATCAAAATAATTTTTTTTAAAAAGAAACTACGTATTAATTTTTGAGATTTTGAAATATTCATTTCGATAAATTCAGTATTTTACTCCAAATCTGTTATCTCGAGTTAACAAAATTTATTATGATTTTTGAAATTCTTGGCATAAATTAAAGTAGTATTTGAACTTATTTTATTGAGAAACGATTTTATGCTTTTCAAACAAACTATTTCATTTTATGATCTAGTAAAACCATCTACTACTAATTTAATACATTAACCGGTTGGATTTTTATCTTAACAACTAATTATTTTCTTGTAGCATAATATTTATTTAAATAATTTATTAATTTCAAAAATTATATTTATATATTTAAATAATTTTTTTAATTTAATTAATTGCTTGATTGAAATATATTGACTCGCATTATTTATTCTAATTTTGTTTAATACCTTAGATTATACATGATGATACTACTTGGGAATTACTAGACACCTTATAAATAGATGACTAATTATATAAGTGTGATATGATTTATTATATGGGAATTGACTTATATATATATGAGAACTAGTTTGTAAAATGGAAAAGAGACTTGTACAAAGTAGAAGAAACAAGTCTTGTCTTTTTCGTTTTTGTCTTTTTCCTCTTGTCTTATTCAATTCAATTTACAAGCCTTTTCTTTTTTCCTTTTTTCCTCTTGTCTTTTTCTTCTTGTCATTTTCACTCAAACATGTAACATCTTCTCAAACCCAAGACAACTTTTAGACTCCCAACACAAGTATGAGCCATCCTACTCCAAAACAATTGATGGCCCAAATGAAGAGAGGGAGGGGACGAGTCACTTGGGTCTTAAGGAGGGGGAAGACTTCATTTACTCCACTTCCTCCAACACTTTCTTCTTCTTTCTTCTTCTTCTTCTTCTTCTACCGGTGGCGAATTTCTTGAAGAAAAATAGATAAGAACCCTTCTACCTCATATAACCTTTTCCTTCCTAAATTCAAGACCTTCTCCCACTTCTAACTTCAAAACACATGCATTGTAATTGAAGAGAAAGGGGCCAAAAATTAGAGGACATTAAGCTTGAAGATTGATACTTAGAAAGCTTTCAAGAAGACTAAGGATCAAAGGTAAAGACTTTTAACTACACTCTTGCGTACTCCTTTTTCTTTTTCTTTCATTTTCTTGACCCCAAAACTTTCATTTAGGGGTTTCCCCTAACAGAGCTTGGGTCCTTAGGGAGGTGATTTAAGGAGAAGAAGCTACTTAGACCAACCAACAACTAAGAAACTAGAGATGGGTGAAATTCTTCAAAAAAAAACTCATGATTTTGCATAAAATGGCATGAATATATGTGTTTATATTTTTCTATATATTTCTGAAAATTTTCAGTTTTTTTTTTATTTATGGAAAATTTTAAAAAACATATGTGTGTATTGGACTTATGATAAAAGTGATATTTGTTTAGAAAATAGCTTTTATATGCTTATATGCCTTCTTTAAATGTATATCTTCAAAATGGCTGAGAAATATATTTTAATATTTTATGTTGATATTCTGGACTTATAGATTTGTGAACAAAATCGAGTTGTGCCACTTTTGAAAATAAGAGAAATTAAGGGCCCAAAATGATAAACCGAAAACTGTGGAACCCACTGTAAAATTTTGGAATTTTGAACTGAAATTGCTGTAATAATAATAAAAAATAATAATTGGGACCCTCCGGGTCAAACAAATGTGAATACAAGAACTTTTAGACACTAAAATATTAATTTTCTAAATTTTTGGGGCTAAACTGTAAAATCCAAAAATGAGGGCAACCACTGTCCCAAAACTAATACAAACATATTTCAAATAGTATTCTGGACCTATAGTCCAAATTTCACGAAAAACAGGCTTGAAACGAGCCTCTAACGGTAAAATTACCTTTGGGGCTAAAATAGAATTTTTAGAAAATTGGTACTAAATTTGAAAAATTTCTGAAACTGCTTTTAACCCATATACACACTGCTCAAAGAAATTATTAGACTTGAAATCTCGTTAATACCTTTTTCAGTTTAAGAGATATCCATTTTTAAACGTATTGGGTCAAAATAATAAATTGGGAGAAATTCAGGACTGACTTATAATTTTCAAAAATCTGACCCAAAGACCTTGAAAATATGATTCTTTAGAATTTTTAGAAAAATTAGGACTGATCTTGCCTTTTTCCGAGTCCGGGATCAAAACTTATGGAATTTTAAAACCCTAAGCATAAAAATTTATATCTTAATAAAATGTTTTATTTTAAATAAAATTACCAAGGTCATAGAGACTTATGTTTTCTAAATTGGTTTATTTATAATAATATTAAAAATATTTTATAATTATTTAATTAAAAATTTTATTTTTAATTATTATCCTAATTTTATTCGAGACTCTCATACCGAATAATTGTACTAGTAATGTCTGACGACTTCCTCGCCCGCATAATCCAAAATCTCATTAAGGACTTGACATAATACATGAATCGAATAAAATACGGCTAGATTACCCATCCGGTAACTATCGTGAAACTGAGTTGGTATATTGGGTTGGCGTCACACTTTTGTGCAAAACCAACGATATGAATTGAGGATTTGTGGAATGGATAAGTCGCGTATGGGATGGGTAGGTTGGCTACGATCGATGGCGGCCTCCATTGTCCAACTCCCAACCTCGAACCGGATATGAGAGTTTGGTGGGCGATTGGGTCGTAAGATTCAGGTATAATCATGACTATGGCGTTCTCGAGCTTAGTGGCTCCTTTGTGGAGACGTCGTGCCAATCAGGATAGCGGCTACAACCTATCGGCAGGAGAGATGAGGTGTCTTGTTTGGGAGATGATGTTTGATCACGATTATCTGCCGTATAATGTGATGCTGGATTGGCGTCACACTTTCGTGCGCAACCAATCGAAATCGTCTTGACGGACTTTACGGGTTGGCGTCACACTTTTCGTGTACAACCAACGATATGAATTAATGGATATTTGGGTTGGCATCACACTTTCGTGCACAACCAAGCGATATGAATTAACGGATTGGTAGGTTGGCGTCACACTTTCATGCGCAACCAATCGATCCAATTAATGATCGATTGTTAAATAATACTAATAAAATTATTAAGTATATGAGAATGCCATTGCACGTTTCTTGCTTCAAAAATTCATGAAATGATTTTACTGCATAAAGTGTAAGCCCCGCTTGCACACACTCACCACACCCACTGAGAATTTTTATCTCACTCCCACCTATTTTCTCCAACCAGAGGATGAGGTTCCACCGGAAGAAGACCACGATGAAGATTTCAAAGCTACTGATTAGCTCTCTATTGTGCTGGACTTTTGAGACAATTTGAATTTTATGGTTTCTTTATGTATGGACAAATACTAAGCAATTTTCTTGTAATAGCTGGGCGTAGGACCCATAGGAAGTATGATTGTGACGAGGATTGTAATTTATTTTCTGATTCCGCTGCGACTGTACTCTGACTTAGTTTATTTAATATTCATTATATTTTGGGATTTTGCTATTTCTGTTTGGGTTATATTAATGAATAAATGGGCCAAGCATGGTAAATCGGAATAAGTTAGACCATCCGAGTCATGAATCCCGATTTTGGGCGTGACGGTGAACTCGGCATTCACGTAGTACAACGCGACCTCTTCCGGTAGGTGTGCAAAAACTCCGTTGACAAAAACTTCTTGAGACCTGCCTTCTCAAGTTTCTCAACTATCTTCCTTGCCAACACCTTGTCAATGCCCTATTTGACAAGGCCTTCAAAATCCACGGTGGCCTTAGTGTGGTTCTTCTCAGCAAGCTTCACATAATCATATGTAGGAGCTATTTTCGATCTTGATCTTGAGGTACAAAAGCTAAGGTTTGAACTTTTGCGAGAGAGACAAAATTGGATATCTTGAAAGTAAGAGTGTAAGTGTGAGGAGAGAGAAAATGAAATTCTCTATATAAGGGATTTGAAAGGATGGTTTTTGGAATTCAAAAAATTTCAAAATGATCAACGGTCGAGATCACGTTTGGAAACCGCATTCATTTCCCCGCATAAAATGCAACAAAGTATTTATATCCAATCATGGGTAAAGCGTCGCAGGCGTTTGTCTAACATCACTTATTACGGCGTCAAGCTTAAAAACATTCCCGCTTGCGAGAAAATGACTGTGTTTTATCACTTAGGCGATAAATGACTCAGCTTTCTTCATTTATGACTTGACTCGCTTCTCACTTAATGAATGATCACTTGGTCTATAACGGATACAATCTGTTGACTAGCCGTATAAGTTATTTCAATTGGTTGAAACGTGAAACTCTTCTGATATCCATTTCTCTCTTCTTTAACCATGCAGAATGAGTCTTCTGAGCTTCCTAACACAGCTCAATCAATCCAAGCTCATTCTTAACCTCTTCAAATCTTGATTCACATAATGGTTTTGTGAATATATTAGCTAATTGCTTATCAGTTGATATGTATTCCAATGTGATGTCTTTCTTTTCAATATGATCTCTTATAAAATGGTATATGACATCAATGTGCTTGGTTCTTGAGTGCAATACTGGATTCTGAGTAATTGCAATGGCACCGTGCTATCACACATAATTGGAATCTCTCTTTCTTTATTGTCATAATCACTAAGCCGTTTGCCTCATCCATAACACTTTGGCACAACGATTTGCCTACATCAATATACTCTGCTTGGTTTGTGGATGTAGTTATTGAATTTTGTTTCTTGCTAAACCAAGAAACAAACATATTTCAAGTATTTGACAAGTACCCGGATACCTTAGGATTCTCTTCGTCTGCGATCATATGACTTTCTTTTGGAGCGATTGAAATCTAGCACATACACCTACATCAAAGCGATGTACGGTCTCTACCATTTTGTCAAATAGAGCAATGATCCAATGAGGGCTATATCTTATTTGATCAACAACTTTTCCTTATGCATCCATATCCATCTTGAGTGATGTATTCATGGGAATCTTCATAGATGACTTCTCTTCCATACCAAATTTCTTCATTAAATCTCTAGTATATTTGGTTTGACTTATGAAGGTTCCATCCTTCATTTGCTTGAGTTGTAGACCTAGGAAAAAAGTCGGTTATCTCATCGTACTCATCTCAAACTTCCCTTGCATGAGGTTTGAGAATTTGTCACTGACTCTTTGTTTGTGGATCCAAAGATGATGTCATCCACATAAATTTGAACAAGCAGTATACACTCCCTATCTTGAATTCTGAAGAGTGTTTTATCAACTTTGCCTTTGGAGAATCCATTGTCTATAAGAAACCGAGACAATGTGTCATACCATGTTCTTGGTGCTTGCTTCAAATAATATAATGTTTTCTTGAGCTTGTAGACTTTATCTCCAATAGTTTTTCTGCTCAAAACCTGGAGGTTGTTCCACATAGACTTCTTCTTCCAAAAGTCTATTCAGAAATGCACTCTTTACATCCATTTGATAGATTGTGAAGATCTTGTGTCTTTGCATATGCAAGAAATATCTGGGAAAAAGATTGAAAATGGCCTAATATTAAAAGACATATACAACTTTAGCCTCACTTATTCAAAAGTTTCAAAAATAGCCTTTTTATTTGATAAAACCCCAAAATACCCCTTATACTGGTTGAAGGCAAACTAATGGTTTTAAAGGTTTTAAGGGCCGTAAAAATGGTATCAGAGCCTAGGTTTATTAAGAACTTTTAGTTAAATTTATTATATTTATGTAATTAACAATTGGTGAGGAGAAATTACTACGAGAAAATGGATCCGGACGATGTCGAGATGTACCCCTTACGGGACATATCGTCAAATATTGACGATGTATGCACAAGAACACCTTGACCAGGTTTCATATTGGGATTACTAACATGAAGAAAAAAGAAACGGCGGAGAGAGTAGATGGGGAAACCTTAAGGCAATGTAAAATGCAAGAGAATATTATAAGCGATTCAGTTTGCTTAACCATACCCTATATGTTCACTTGATGAACCTTCAAGAAACGGTTCATGAAAAGTCCCATCGAACAATGATTCACGATGGAGTACCTGAGTGGAACGAGATACTTCCTGACAAATCTAAGTTCTCCGAAGATCTTACGAAGTCAGGAAGGCGGTGCGAATTATGGCAACCGCCATATTCATCTACCAAAGACAAGTTCATCGGATCGAACCATATGGAGCGATGGTGAAATATCGAGAAGGAAACTCTTGAAATCCTTCATGATATTGAACGAGTCAAGAACCTGGGAGGATGCAGGGAGTTCTCCGGAGGAAAAAACGTATCAATTTCGGGACAGTACCACTATTTACACCAAAAAGGGAAACCAACCGAAGTTATACAAAAAAAATGACAGATGATGAGAAGCTCATTGCTCTAATCAAAGGAAAATCCATCAAAAATTAAAAAAGATGGATATGGAAAAGATGAATCTTAAAGATCTACATGATCTTGCGGGAATCCTTTGAGGATTAGGAATTGTAGATTTAAAGATGAACACATGAGATGGAACAATGGTCACCTATGATCCAACAGGAAGACCGATTCCACTACCACCACCAGTTAATCCTAACGTCGAAGAAATGCGGGTTCGAATCATGGAGCTCGGGGCGAGAAGATGCCACACGCTGGGGGATTTCTGGCGGAAGTGATCCACTTTCAGGGCGACGGGAGGTCGAAACCCTCTTGCGGGAACTCGACAACCATACGGAAGGGTGAATGTTTATCGACGCCTTATGGAAGATCGCACCTCGACCTAATACATCCATATGGGTTGATGTTAAATCTGGACATCCCATATTTTAAAAATAGAGAAGTCCTCATTGATGAATGGACTTCAACTATGAGAATTTCAAAGAGGAACCCTCGATCTTACAAAGGATTCATTCATATTACTCCCGGAAATGAGTCTTGAAGTATCGGTGAAGATTTCTGGGATATGACCGATGCTAGTACAAAAGGTTCGGTCACATCGGAGAATCACTTAAAGGAATTGTCGATGGTATGACAAAACTATTCAAAATCCAGTTCATCAAAGACGAGTTATTTCGAGGGATTAGAGGATGAAAAAGAAAGAGATATAAACAAGCCCTCTATAGCAGGAGTTACATGATATTTGTCATATTGAGGAATATATCAAGTTGTTCACCGAATCTGGGGTGGAAATCCAAGATTGAAGAAAAGGAAGCCGCATGACTATTCTTTGCAAGATTTGAGTCCTGGAAAGAAATGCTTATCGGGAATACAAGGATGGAGCGGAAGTAGAAAGCGTGGCGAGAAAAATGTCTTTCCTAAAGGCCAAGTTATCGAATGGGGTTACCAAGCGGCGACTGACAGGGAATTACAAGAGATTAAGAGGAATTAACAAAGCGGTTCCTCTATGTTGCGTGGATAATGACATCCCAACAATTGTGGGAGGTCAACCAAGCGCACAAAAAGAAGAAGGAGCAAAGCATTCCATACCGCCGAGGAAGCAACAACAAAAGAAGCTGGTCTTCATGGAGACCTAGAAGGTTAAGTCAAAACAAAAAGCCCGAAGTTATAAATCGGGGCAAAGACCCGGCGGGGAGTAGAGCCTCTTCATCGAGGGTCTAATCAAGCAAGTACCAGTGAGAACACCGGGAAGGAGAACTTTCGGGCGTGCTCACACGGAAGCGGATGAAAGTTTTAAAGATTGTAATTCTTTGGACATGGAGCAAGAGGACATATCTCAACCGATTGTCGGACAACCAAAAACGAGGAGTCGACAGGTTGAAGCTACACACGAGAAATTGAGGAAGTGTCTACTATCAAGATCTTATACAGGTGTATCAATTTGAGGATATACCCTCGGATGAAAGCATCTATGAAGAAGAAATCTATTCGACGATGGAAGTGACTCGGTGAGAATCGGAGTGAAGAAGAAATTCTTGAGACGGTTAGGGAGGATATGTCGGATTCCTCTCTCACACTGATTTCTCATAAAACTCTTATGAGAATCATGAAGGAAGATCCAAAGCTTGGATCTATGATGGGTTTACAATTGGAGCAATGGAAAAGGCATTGGATAAGATTGGATTTCGTAATAGAAAGAACCAAATTATCCACAGAGTAACAAGGAGAATTTGCCATTAGATGGAGTTTACCAGGAACTCGATTGAGATGCAGTTGGTCCCTTATCGAGAAGTCCAGGAGATCAAAAGCACAAAGAAAGAGAGAAGTTGCTAACACACTCTCATGGATCCATATTGAGCCATAATAGTTATTATTAAAGAAACATTCAAAGAATGAATAGATTCGCCACTCAATCTTGCTATCTTTGACAAGCGAATCTTAAATCTCAAGGATTCATGCCTTGGAGCGATTCTCTGAAATTTGTATGCGGGAAAATTGGCATTTAATGTCTATACTAAAATTGCATATAATTTGGGAGATCGAGATTTCAATAGAGTTCTAACCCTTCATAAAGATTTCAAAAGAGTCGATTTGATGAAAGAAGGGAATAGACCTTACTCGATCACATACAAGATTTCTATGCTCTTTCGAATACACATCCTTCCTCAAGTATTCTTGAGAATGGAATTTATTGAAGTCCCAAGAATCCTTGAAGACTTTGCGGCTGGTTTTACCGAGAAATTATTGAGTCTCCAACCATCAAGGAGATCGATATGAAAATACAAGATCAACCAGTCTTCAACAAAAGTCGAAGTCTCGAGTTGAGCCGGAAGAATGTCTTTCCAACAAGGCAGAATGGTGGCGATGGCGTTGGGAAGAAAATAGACCAGAAATGAGTTCAACGCATTCCGAGATGTTTTCAAAAGCAGAGAGTGAAATGTCGAAGGATGGTGAGAAGTGGAAGTAATATTCGACATCACTCAAAAGGATAATATTTTTCCTTGTGATGTTTTATATTATCTCCAACAACCAATAGTTGGAAGGTATCAAGGAAGCACGAAGATAGGTGAAATTGAAGGCGACTATCACGGGAGTTGCGGGAAAAATCCGGAGAGCAATTAATACCGGGAATTGAATTCCTTGAGGATCATAAACCTTGGGAAAGATTACAAGACGGAATGGAGTTCACGGTGGCGGATAAAGATACGAGAATCGATGACCACTAGTCCATTCTCTATATACATTTCTATCGGAATGTTATATCGAATACAAGGTCGAGAATTTGCCGCCTATATTGATTCAGTTAGGAATATGTTTTTTGCAAAGCGAGATGTTTTTCCAAAAGAATTCTTATTCTTAACAGAGGAATTAAGCAAGCATAAATCATGATCGGAGGCGCAGGCGGTACCCCATGGTACAAAGTGAAGACGCCACCAATCTATTTTCATGATACATGAGCAGATGTATTGCTAGCAAACAATTTCCTACAAACATTCAAGAGATTTACACAGGAAAATGAGACAAGAAGACTTATTTTGACAACATTATGTGATCATAAGATCATTGTCCAATGACTGCGGGAAGCATTTTACAGAAAAATGCCTATTAATTTTCGCAGCAAGCGTGGTGATGAAGCCAAACTCCGAAATCCAAAAATAGCGGATCGAAGGAAATTTGGTGAAGCTTTATTATCCTATTGACAATTTGGTTCCCTTCAGAAGGATCAGAAGATATGGGATAATAACTTGTATTCATTCAGAGTACAAGGAGAAGAACGAGTTACTTCAGAAGCCATTGCAGAATTATGGATGAGTCTAATGGAGAGTCCGCAGAGTGACGTGACCCTAGAGGAACAAATATCACTCGAGGATATCAAGAAGAAGATCCAAAGGAATTACAATGAAGATCCTTTGGCTTGGTGGGATAAGAACGAACTTATAGCTTCCTTAAATGTTAAACCTAGAAAGGAGTACGTGTTCGTAAGATTCAAACCAATCCTTATGAACCAGGAGGATCGTGAGAATATGCAGAAGATACTTAAGGAACATCTTGACCTTAAGTTGATTTCACCAGGAGTTTCTCCATACGGATAGTCAGTGTTCTTAGTCGGAAACCATGGAGAAATCAAAAGAGGAAAGCAAGACTTGTTATTAATTACAAGGGGATTAATAACATTTTGGAGTTCGATGGATGCTATATCCCAAGTAGAGAACATCACAGTTAAGCGTATTAAAGGTGCCAAGATATTCTCAAAGTTCGATTGCAAATCGGATTCTACCGATTAAGATGGATGAAGAAAGCAAAAGTTCTGACTTTCTCTACACCACAAGGACACTATATTTGGGCGTGATGCCTATGGGATTGGCTAACGCACCCCGGATATATCAAAGGAAGATGGATAATCTCTTCAAAGATTATTTCAATTTCATGTTCATGTATATCGATGACATTACGATCGCATCAAAGAACATGAAGGAGCATCTCAAACATATGAAAATATTTTGGATGTTTGTCACAAGAAGGATTAGTGCTTTGGAGAAAGAAGGCGTGATTGCAACAAGATAGATTGAATTCTTAGGAATTGAGATCGCGAATGCGGAATCATCCTACAAAGTCATATTGTAGAAAAATACGGGGATTTCTAGATACATTGAAAGACAAGAAGAAGCGACTTGAGTTTTTTAGAGTTGTCAATTTTCTTTGGAATGTTCATAAACAATCTAGCACATTACGGGAAGGTGTTTAGCCCATTGCTTAAAAAAGATGTAGTATTTAAATGGGAGAATGAACATCAAGAAGGAATCAAGCAACTTAAAGAAGTTTGCAAAAAGCTTCCGAAACTTGCAATTCTGAGGATGAAGATGAAGCTGGTTCTTTACACGGATGCGGTGATCATTGGTGGGAAGCGGATTCTTACAAAAGCCACACCAAGCGGAGAAGTGCCTTGCGAGATATTGCGGCTCTCTATTTCTGACATGACAAAGTGAAGCAACTCGGTGGCATATCAACGAAAAAGAATTCTTTTTTGATCAGAAAGGCTTTCAAAAAATGGCCTATATTCCTCTTGGCTAAAAAAGTTTATCTTAAAAATTGATAATTCAAGTGTTAAAGCTTTTGAAAAATAAAATTGAATCAAAACCGAGAAAAAGCTAGGATACTTAGATGGCAAAATTTGAATGTCAATATTATGATTATGATATTGTCATTATAAAATCTCATGAAAATGTTCTTGCAGATTTTCTAACAAGAGATGGAGGAATTGAAGTTGATTCCATCCTCACGACCTCAAGACATCTTGGAGACCGGTGGAAATGCTACTACGAGAATTTGATACCCTGGTCATCAATGCTTTGATTTAGTAGGAAATTACAAAAGAATGATCGGGACAAAGTAACCGATCGTATACGAGCATGTGTCCGGTCTCACTCTCAGTTGAGGACGGCATTTGCGGCCACTCCTCCACGCTGCTAATAAGCAAACGGAGCGTTTAGAGCGCGGGGCTCCCCAACTGTAGCGAGAGGATTCAAGTACCTCTAGCACAAGTCCGGCTGGCAGAAATGTTAGCCCAAGGAAAAATTGATACTCGGAGTCAAATCCCGAGTTATCAAATCAACCAAAGACGTCGGGGTAAAGGGCGAATAGATCAATCTTAGGCTATGATGGGCAATTCTAAGATTGATACAAACGAGATTAAAGTTTCTTCTTCTTGGCGGGGAATACCGGCGGGTGGGAGGCGATCACAGCGAGGATATCTCGAGAAAAAATAAAGATCGATGTTTTGGAAAATATCGAGGTGGGATGTTACCAAATTCGGCCCTGAAGAAGTGAAGAGGTGGTGCGAGTTTGGGGCTTTGGCCTCAATCTATACTACTTCACCAGGCTTCCCAGAGATCACAAAATTGCCAAAATGGATCCGAAGCGTTCACGAGTCTTTGGTCTAACAATGACGGCTAAAACGAGGGGATACATTGTTTGTATTTCATAAGTGCGGCAAAGAAGAGCGTCGGAAAAGGTGGACATGAAGTCTTCCATTATATTAAAGCCGACGACCGGATGAAAGAGCCTTCAAAAATATCAAGGAGGCTAGTTCGGAAGAAGTACAATTGGCCATGACCTTCAGAAGATCAGATTACTACAAGAAGGGCATGGGGATTGTGGGTGTGTCTCCTTGAGATGGACAAAGTCAAGTTCCGTTCAAGTTTTATCAAAATTCGGTGAACGGATCATTCTGTTGAATACTATGACGGGGAAAAACTACAAGATTCTTGAGAAGACCTATTCGAAAAGAAAAGAAATCTTCGTGGGAAAACAAGTGTAGGGAGTAAAGAAACTCACGAAATATTGCAATATGGCTCACATAGGCCATTGGGAACTTCGGTCTGTCCCAAATGTCAAAACCGGAAGGAACCAGGAAATTAGCAAAGGATTCCGGCCAAAACTTGATCGGAGAAGACCCAGCGACAGAGAAGAAAAGTCACAGAAGTATCCAAAGTTTCGGGGACCACCAAAAAAGTAGATTCCCCAACAAAGTCAGTGGAGACATGTGACTCCAGACAGGTAACAACCCACTCAGCAAAAAGACGAAAAGTGGGTCCATGAAAGATGTCGTCCAAGTTACTAAAAGACGAAGGACGAGTCAACATGATTTGGAAGTTTTCATAAACAACCGGATACCAGGACAAGAGGAGGCCCAACCCATGTGAAGATGAGTTGGATGCCAACTAATTGCTGCAAGTGGAACAATAATTCAAGGATGAAAGAGACCTCCACTTAGGGGCAATAATACAGAACATAGAGGTCTTCTACCTCTATAAATGTCAAGATTTGCAGAAGGCTAAAGGCATCGAACATTTCCTTAGTCTTCTAAGAATAAACTTTCTTTGTAAAATTTACATTTGTGAGTTTAGAATTTCCAGTGTTTTCGAGTTTTCGATTTTAGTTTTTAATTTTATGTACAAGAGTGTGATAGCCTTTATGAGAGGCTAAACAGGTTTTCTCCTCCCAAAAGGAGATTCTTGATGTAATAAATTGTTCTTTAAGTTCTTAATAAAATAAAGATTGTTTGTTCAACATGTGTTCATAATGTACTATTGATTCATCCCTTTGAAGAATTACTTTTACGCCTTGGAGTAGGAAGCGAACCAAGAAATTTGTCTTTGCAGTTTACGGAAGGAGTCGGATAACTTGTAGATCATCTTCCCGAGGTGAGGTTGGACAGTGAGGAGGAGTTTTTGTCAAGCGATCCGGGGCGATAATTTTCCGATGGTGGAGTTGCGAACCACTTAACTTTCGGATCTTGTTTTTGGTCAAAAGAGGTATGACTTTTAAAGAATTTATTAATTTGACGGAAGCATGTTGGGCTGATATGGTCGTAATGGACTATTTCCATTTTCATCTGTAAACCTTAGTTTGGGAATCGATAACCTAGAATCGAACATCTTTTAATTCTATGAGTGTTAAGTTTTGTTTGAAACCTGACATGATCTATTTAAAACCTCCGTATGGAGACTGGATCTAAGTAGGTGTAACAATGCCACGAATGAAATAGGTAATAGAAACTAAAAGTGTTTGTATTACGTGATATCTGGAACGAATTTAATCATGTTTCCTTATTTGTTATAAAGGGTATAATGGGAACTTGGTGAATATTTGAACTCTTTTAATATGGAAGGCTATAGTTTAATCTGAAACATCAAAAGAAGCCATTCTTGAACATACCCCAAATATCTAATTACCTCAATCGGCAACAAGCGCAAAGGTTTCATCAAAATTTATACCTTCTTCTTAGCTATTCCTTTGGCTACCAATCTTGCTTTGTTTCTTACTACAAATTCTTCTTCATTCATCTTATTTCGAATACCCACTTAGTACCAATAACATTTTGGTGGGTATGCTTTTGAACCAATTCCCAAACTTTATTTGTTTCAAACTTATTGACTCTTCCTACATTTTTGGAATCGATGTGTGTCATCAATGCTTGTGACAAATCATTGGGTTCAATCTGGGAAATAAAATAAGTGAACATAGCTTCATGTTGTGTTAGGTCAGTTCTTAATCCATCTCTAACATCTCCAATAATAAGCTGCGGAGGATGGTCTCTCGGCCCATCTCACATCCGGTCGGAGTAAGTCTCTTGGATTAAGTCTTCTTGCTAAGTTGTCTTGAACAACTTTCTCATCATTCGAGTTGCAAGTATTCGGTGTCGTTGAGATTAAGCTATCTCATCTTCATCTGGTTTGAGTCTTCTGACATCTGCCTCAACATAGGGACTCTTCTGTACATTTGGCTGATTCATCTTGTCTGCTAACTCATCAATGTCTTCTCCATTTACATTAGGTTCATCAAAAACCACATGGATAGACTCTTCTATGACCATATTCCTCTTGTTCAGCACTCTGAAAGCTTTACTCTCAGCTGAATATCCCAAAAAAATACCTTTATCATCTTTAGCATCAAAAGCTTTCAAGATGTCCTTGCCATTGTTGTGAATGAAGCACTTACATCCAAAGATATGAAATATCCAACATTTGACATCCTTCATATCCAAATTTCATAGGTGGTTTTGAATGTGCCTATTGATCATACACCTATTGCGAGTGTAGTAGCGTATTAATGGCTTGACCCAAAATCTCTTAGACAATCAGCTTGAGCTAACATGGTCCTCTTGGCTTCCTTGAGAGTTCATTGTTCCTTCTTTCCGCTACTCTATTATGTTGTGGAGTTCTCGAGGTGATAACTCATGAACAATACCATTCTTTATGCAATCTTTGAGTTATAATCCCATTGACAAACTCAGTTCCTCTGTCAGACCTTATCTTGATAATGGTTTGACTCATTTCAATTTGAACTCTTCTCATCAGCTAAGGAAGCTTATGTAGAGTTTCCTTCTTTTTACACATAAAGATGGTCCATGTGTATCTTGAATAATCATCCACCACCACTAAGGTGTATTTCTTTCCACTGATACTGACTGGTTCAACAGGACCAAATAAATCCATATGTAATAAGTGCAATACCCTGATTGAAGAAGGACTTGGCTCATCCTCAAATCAAGATTTGATTTGTTTTTCCCATCTGGCATGTATCACAAATGCTTTCCTTCCTATATACTGAGTCTGGCAATCCTTCCACAAGATGACTCCTTGAAAGCTTGTTGATTGTCTTGAAATTTAGGTGACTCAACTTTTTGTGACACAACCAACTTGATTCGGCTGTACTTTTTAGCTAACAGACATGTGCTTCGTGTAGCAGTTGGCCAATCCACTACATACATGTTCTTTTGTCTTGATCCTGATAGCACAACTTCATTTGATTCAGCATTCTTGATCTGGCATACTCCTATATTGAATCATACATTGTAGCCCTCATCACGAGTTGGTTGATACTCGTGATTGAAATTGACCCTTCAACATAGGCTACATCATCGTGATTTTCATCCATTTTTCCTTATGGATCCCATGCCTCTAATATCCCTTGGAGCTTCATTTCCTCCGAATATGACTTTTGCTCTTGATTCCTTGAAGTTTGATAAATTCCTTTTATTGCATGTCATGTGTCCGGAACAACCACTATCCATGTACCAGGTTCCTTGACACTCATATGTTCCTTGAACTGCATCAAGAAAATCCATTTTTAGGTACCCAAACCTATCCGGGTCTGAGGGGTTAGCACTATAAGGTGATCCAACCAACCTATAGCTAAATGATTTGACTCTAAGAGGTTGCCACCTATCAGTTCCATAGTCATAGTGAATATTTGCAAATTGTTTGGGAGCTTTAGGCTTATACAACTGTCTCTTTTGTTTGTATGTATGTGGGTGTTCTTGTGCATTTGCTTTCTTAGGAACATAATGAAACTTTTGTGCATTTTGGGCATAGTGCTTGGGTGCATATGTGTGTTGATAATGGTTCCTTTGCCTTGGGAACTACCTATTTTGAGTGTGAGGTCTTTGCCACTAGGGCTTGTATACTTAGGACAGGTGATATCTCATTTGATTGTTCAATCAACTTGGCTAGGATAATTTCTACCATTCCCATCATATATTTTTCTCTGTTGAAACCTTTGGGCTTTTGGTAGTTCTGTTTTCATTTTAGAATATTTTCTATTGAGCGTGTCTTTGATGGACTCTTTTGAATTTGGTTTTGATTGTCCTCTCAACATACTCTCTTTGGTTTTTTACCTTTGCCTTTATATCTGGCCAACATGGTTGTGATTGTGTTTGTGAGTGGCATGGGTGCAACATATGGTGCTTTGGATTTTTGGGTGGCTCATTACTTGAGGAACCTTTTTCCATAACCACTCTTGGAGTTTGAGCATGCACAAAGGAATTAAATCCTATGCCCTGTTTTATCTCCACTTTTCTTTTGTATCATTGTCAATTCATCCAATGATTTAGATGCCTTAGTAAATGATGCAATTCACATTTTTCAAATCTTTTTCCCTTTTTTCTATTTCAGCTAAGTTCGCTTTGATCTTAGCTATCTCAGTCTTCATCTCAGTGTTCTCAGCAGCTATGTGGCTTAGAGTACTCAGCTCCTTAGTCAACTATGAGATTTAGCTTTTGAGATGGTTGTTTTCCTCATTCAAAAGTGTGTGAGAGGATTTTATGTGCTCAAAATCTTTCATCATTTTGCCAATAGAATCAAAAAGATATGTGGGTGATGATGTGTTCGTGTCACTATCACTATCATCAGAATTAGAATGAGATGAGTCAGAATGTACCTCATCTTCTTTTTCTTTGGCATCTTATTCTTTGGCCATGAGGCATATCAGTGCTTCTTCTTCAGTATCTGAGGAGTAGTCTGCCTCGCTGCTGTCTGACTTAGCTGGATCTTTGCACTTGGTTGTGTCAGTGTCAGCTGCTAACATGGCTTTCTTCTTTTCTTGTCTCCTTTCTCTAAAGACTTTTCTTTCCTCCTCATTTCTGTACTTGTTGATTGGTGGATAGGGACTGTTGACCTGGTTGTCTGCAATTCCAACACAGGTTCTCACCTTTCTAGTAGTTAGCTCTATCAGCTCTTTGATTGTCAGTTCTCTTATATTCATCTCTCTGAGGATGAGCTCTCATTGGTGGTCTTTAATCCTTGGTCTTGGAAGGTGCTGGATGTCTCCTGGAGGTTTCACCCTTGTTTCTTGTGTAGTTCTTATTGAAGAACTTGTTGAACGTTTTCACCATCAGGCGATCTTCTCTTGGTCAATGACTTTGGAGTCGACTTTCTTGGATTCTCCGGCCATGAGTGTAGTTGTCTTAGGTACAAATCTCTTCTTGCTCTTTCCTTCTGGGAGCTCGAGTTGAAGCTTTCAAATATGAGAATAGCTCATGGTTGGATGTTCTTGTTAAGTCCATGGAGTGTCTCAAGGCCATCACCTTCATTTCCCACTCGGCTAGAACCGACCAGTATTTTCATACATATTTCTTTATGAGTGTATTCATTGCCAAGAGCCGAGAGCTCATTTGTAATCTCGGTGAATCGGCATCCGGTGATCAGAATCTCACTGCAAGCATTTTAAAGTTTTCAAATTTTTGTACGAATGATTAATTTATTTTCTATAATTTGATCGAGATCCTTCACAAATTAAGGTCGTTTTTCCCAAATTTCTTTAGTCGTTCTACAAGATTTCACTTTGTTGAACATGGGTTTATCGAGGGTTTTGTACAAAATGTCCTGGCAACATTATCCAAGTTGTATCTCTTTTGATGCTCATTTGTCCACTCGCATCGAGACTTCTCGACCATGGATGGCCTTGGTGCAACATGTACAGATGGGACAACAACAAAGACACGTGCACCGGGAGGCTGCAAGATCCTCTCCTTTAGTTGCGGAGTGAAATGGCGGCCTCGGGAGCGAGGAGCCCTAACGGCTATGTTCACTTTCATTATTTGTAGTGGCCCATCTTCAATGACGAACCACATTTCATCATGTAGAGTGAAAGATGTGTCCGCATGCGTATCTTCCAATCATCAAATTCCTCAACAATAAACATAGGAATGCGAGTTAGATTTGCTTCCATGATAATAACTTGTTTTGAAAGAAAAGCTCTTAAACAACAAATGTTGTATCTTTAGAAAAAGAATGAGATCTAGTTCAATAACCGGTCTGCGGAAGGCTCAATGAACCAACCACTTTGATACCACTTGTAGGTCCCAATGGGTGACAAAGATAAAGTCTAGAAGGGGAGGGGTTGAATAGACTTTACCAAATTTTGATTTAGTCCTTTTAAATTCGGGGTTAAGTCGCAATTCAAATTTTGGTCTTTGATGGATAGCTTAGTTTACCTTCACACAGATTTAGCCACTCACATGACTCGACTAAAATTTGTTGATAAGATAACTCAGCTGATTCAGTTTACTCTTTAGAAATTCATTAGACTTGGTTTTACAGCGGAAGACTTTCACCCTTAGTTTGAAGTATGTTTTCAAAACTTGTTTTTAAGCTTAGTTATTATCAGTTGACTTAGCAAATATAACAAACAACAATAAATGATATGCAAGAAAGTAAAGTGTTGAATGTAAATGACACGAGAGAAATTTTTATAGTGGTTCCAGGATGGGGTGATTCCTCTAATGCTCTCTTCTCCAACTCCTGGAGGAATCCACTAATGTAACGGTGACATTGTTACAAAATATGTGATCAAGCTAGGCCTTGATCACACGAGATGGCTTTTGCTTCCTGGGACTCGGCTTTTTCACAAGACGGTTGTCCCCTGCTATTTGACTCCTTTAGACTCTTGGATTTGTTCACTGACCCTCCAACAAGTCGAGCTCTTGGTTGAACTAGAACCTCACTACATTTTCCTTCAACCCTGGATGTGTAGACCCCTTGTTCTTCAAAAAAGTTTTCCTCTTCAACAGTTTGAAGTTGTCTTCTTTCAGTGAGTGTGTTGGATTGATTTACTTCGAGTTTTAGGCTTGAGGATAGTATTGAATGCTCGAGAGTATTATACTCAGATTGCTGATTTTTCTTGTGTGTCTCATATTGCATAAGTCATCTCTCTCTTGTATTCCTCAGCCTTTTTATAGTGCTTGTTTGAAAAACATATCCGTTGAAGAGATAGATGTATTTTTCAAACTACAGTTTGAGGTCGTTGTCTTGTCTTGTCTTGCATCTTTGGTGTAGACTGATCCTTGAATTTAATGCTCTGCAGCCTTTCCTTAAACTCTGTAGGTTTTCAAGGACATCCGTTTGGTTCCTTGCTTTTTACACTCTTTCAGCAAAACAACTTTAAGGATGGCAGTCTGCATAGCCTAACTTCAACAAACATTTGACTTTGCTTTGACAACGGATCTCTTCAGCTTTCTAGGATTCTTTTTGCTGGATAAACCCTTAATCAGTCAACTCCACTTATTTGGGAGTGACTCAGCTGTCAGTCTGCTGATTGAGACAACTTTTCTGCCACTTGACTCATACTTGGCTTCACTTTACTCAGCTGCCATACATCAGAGTCTTTTCTTCGATCTTCAGTCAACTCCAGCATTCTTCAACTTGGCTTCTTCGACTTAGCTAATAAAATCATATCTATTACAAGTTGATTTACAGCAGAATTGGGGTGCCAACTTCCTAATCTAAGTTTTACATGGTATCATCAAAATCTATTACATAAATTTCCCAACACTTACTCTTGTGCGAGTTATTGCATCAAACACGGGTTACAAAAGCAAGGGCATTAAGGTTTTTCTTCTTAGGGACTCTTTTTTCGTTGTAAGGATTGATCTTATAATATGCATGTAAGGAGCGGATGATCGCATTCACGGGCACTAGCTTTCCTGACTTGCTCACATTCATCGAATAGATGTTTGCCTTAGCCTTGGCTTTCACTCGATCAAAGGTAGAAGAACATCCAAACCCAACCTTCAATCTTGAAGTTGAAGGAGTTTGTAACTCCTCATATAGTGGTCAATTAAGGTGGTTTGTAACACCCAATTGTTACATAAGTTTTAATTCGCATTCACTTGTGAGTTATCCATTTTGCATAAGTTAGATTTTTGTCTATAAATAGATTTGGTTGTGCATTGCGAAGGTTTTACACACAATTCTAAAAATTCTCTTTTATTAAGTGTTAGCAAATGTGTTATATCACATCTTGCAATACACTTCCTTTCTGCATTCGAGTCCAACAACCAGTCTTCACTCCTTCCAGCTATAATGTTCTTTTGTATTAGTGGTGCTACTACACAAAGGACATAAAGCCATTTTATCTTTGGGGACCTTATGTTAATCCATGAGCGCTAACTGAGATGTATTTGTCTTACGGATAGAGGGCTTCCTCGAGTAAGCTTTCAAATCGATTCAAATTTCGAAGTTGCAATCACATATTACTTGTAACAATTAGGTTATGTTTTATTATGTTTTAAAATTTCATTTTGTCGAGGCCATTATTGAAGTCTATATCTTGTAATAGCTAGTTTCGTACATTGTAAAAATAATAAGCCTAGATAAGTGTTGTATCTTCACGATGATAAGCAATAGCAAAACTCTAATTATCCCTCCTGCTCAGGCTGAGAATTCCAAAATATGCATGTGCTTCGATTTCAAGAGATGGATGGAAAAAATGTTCTTGACCTAACGACCTTAATCTGGTGAAATACGACCGAAGAACCACATATAGTGGGTGAAAATGAAACAAATGTTGAAAAACATGTTGCATTTGATGCATGGGGCCAATGACATTTGTTGTGTCATAACTATATCCTAAACGGACTTAGTGATACATTGTATAGTGTGTATGTATGGTGAAATCTTTCAAAGAGTTGTGGGAATCTTTGGAGAAGAAGTACATATCTGAGGATGTCAGTACCAAGAAGTTTATGGTCAGCAAGTTCTTAGATTTTGTGACGGTGGATACCAAAATAATAATGGAACAAGTCATGATTCTAGTTGATCTTTATGCGATATCTATGCATGGGAATGACCTTGTTGGAGGCATTCCAGGTTTCCTGCTTGGATTGAGAAGTTGCCCCCAAGTTAGAGGGATTTTAAGAACTATCTCAAACATAAGCGAGAGATGGGATTAGATGATCTGATCATCAAACTCAGAAATGAGGAAGCCAATAAGAGGATCGACTATAAATACGGGTGTGTCTCTATGGAGTCCAAAGCCAACTCGATGCAGCATGGTTCATGAAGTAACTCGAAGAAAGACCTAATGACAAAAGCAAGAATCCGGAAAATGGAAAGTTCCAAAGATATTGCTACAACAATGGTAAGCTGAACCATATGGTAAAGAATTGTCGTCTGCTAAAGAAAAAGAAAGCTAAACAACAATCCAATGCCAATTTGGTTGAGAAATATAACTGATCGACATTGACATGTCGACTTTGGTATTTGAAGCCAATCTGGTGGACAACCGAAAAGAATAGTTTATGGATACCGATGCCACTTTTCATGTTTGTTCTGAAATGGAGGCGTTCTCCTCTTATACCTCGTCGATTGAAAAAAAGCTCCACATGGGGAATCACGCTGTTCGGGCATAGTTGGCGTGGGTATGATGGAGTTGAAGGCGACTTTAGGAAAGGAGTTGAAGTTGTAGGATATGCTACATGTCTCAAACATCCAAAAGAATCGGTTTTAAGTTCATTGTTGGTCAACCATGGGGTTATGCTAGTGTTTGAGAATGAAAATTTTGTATTGAACAAATATGAACAGTTTCTTGGTAGGGGTTATCTAGATAAATGACTATTCAAAATGAATGTAATGATTGTACGTTGCTTTGGCGAGAACATGAATAAGAATAATTTTACTTCTATTAGTGTGATTGAGTGCTCAATTTATGGCATTTTAGATTAAGACATGTTAATATGAATTCTATAAAAAATTGGTAAATTTAGAATTAATTACGAAGTAAACTAACAAAGAAAATGTGAAGCTTGTCTTTGAAACCAAGGTGGCTAAGTTCTTTGTTTTATAAGGTTGAAATGAGCAATTCACCTTTAGATTTGATACACACTGATGTGCGTGATATGAAATTTGTGAAAAAAGTTGTATTAAATTAATTTAATACATACAATTTAATTTGGTTTACATTAGAAAATGGATCCTCCATTAAATTTTCTCTTTCTGATGGGATTGAGGATGTTTAATTGCATGCCTCAATCCTAACAATAATGCTTCGATTTAGAATAAGAAAGTGATCGAGTGATTAAAATTTTAGCCGAGATGCCTTTGATTCTCATCACCCATGACGTGACGAGTACTAAAAGAACAATAATGCCCGGTGAGTGACGACATAACAAGATACAAATTCATTATCATTAATAACGTTTAGTTTCAATAGTTTCACAATTATTCAATATCGGTACAACACCTTTAAAATGTGGTAAAAATTATTTCATCACGTTTATTGATAAATGCACAATGTTTTGCTACTTATATTTGTTAAGAAGCAAAGATGAAGCTTTAGAAGCTTTTAAAAATGATAAAAATGAAGTTAATAATGAACTTGGCAGTCGGATTAAGATAGTTCAAAGTGATAAAGGTGGAGAATATGATACACCATTTGAAGAGTTATGTACCCAGTTAGACACAGTTAATCAAACGACAATTATGTAATCACTACAGTATAACGGTGTTGCTGAATTCAAAAATCGGACTCTTAAAAAGATGATGAATGCCATGTTGATTAATTGCGGATTACCACAGAATATATGGGGGAAACTATTTTAACAACTAACCACATATTGAGTAAAATACCACTTAAAGGGAAAGATAAGACTCCTTACGAGCTGTGGAAAAATCGTAAGCCTTCTTATAAATACTTTAAAGTGTGGGGGAGTTTGGCTAAAGTAGCAATACCTGAACCAAAACTAGTTAAAATTGGACCAAAGACAGTTGATTGTGTCTTTGTGGGATATGCATGCAACAGTAGTGCATATTGGTTTATGGAACATAAGTCAGAAAATCTAGAAATAGCTGAGAGTACATAATCAAATCAAAGAATGTTGTACTTTTTGAGGATGTCTATCATTGTAAAGAAAAGTTAGAATTAGTTATGATTAAAGAACACGCGACTACAAATGGTTCAACACCAAGTTTTGAAGAACCGAGACAAGATAAACCTCTAAGACGGCTAAGTTTTTTGGACCTGACTTCATATCATTTATGTTGGGTAGTGAGTCGAACTAGATTAAAGAGTCTCTAAGTAGTTCAGATGCCCTGCTTTAGCAAGAAGCTATCAATAGTGAAATCGAGTCCCTTCTGCAAGACCATACGTGAGAGTTGGTTGATCTCCCTGCTGGTCATAAACCTTTCAGATGTAAGTGGATCCTAAAGAAAAAGTATAAAGAAGATTGATCTATTGATAAGAATAAAGTTTGGCTTGTGGCCAAAGGTATGATTTCTTTGATACATATTATCGAAGAACTTGAGGATTGCATCTATTCGGATGCTTCGCGATTGTTTCTTTATACAATCTAGAGATTTACCGGTGGATGTTAATATATACGATGTTTTTAAATGGATAAATAGATGCAAAAATCTACATAGAACAACCTAGAGAGTTTGTTGCACCGAGTTAAGAGAAAAATGTGAGAAAACTAATTAGATCATTATACGGGTGAAGCAAAGCGCAAAATAATAGCATCTTAAGTTTTACAATATGATGTTGTCAAATGGATTTAAAATCAACAAGTGTGGTAAATGTGTACATGTCAAAGGAACATCAGACGTGTTTGTCATATTTGGTTGTGTATTGCATGCAGAAGGTTACACACAACTCTGAAAATTCATAGTCTTATACTGAGTGTTACTAGAAATGTTGCATCAAATCTCGTTACACACTTCTTTTTTGCATTTGAGTCCATCAACCTGTCTCCACTCCTTCCAGTTCGAATGTTTTTTTGTGTTAGTGGTTCTACTACATAAAAAACGTAAAACTGTTTTATCTTTGGGGCATTAGGTCAATCTGTAAGTAGGCTAAACAAAGAAGGCCTTAAATCATTTTAAAAAATTGCACACACACATGGCTTCCATGAAGATACCAAAGCAAGTTCTGGAGTTCTAGCAATCATGAATGACACACTCAAAAAAAATAAGACTCCATAATATGAAAGCAGTTATAGGCACAAAAGCTCATAGGCTTATTTTTCGCAACATGCTCAAATACACAATTTTCTTAATCCATGCCACACAAGTAAAAGATATCTTCTCAACCATTCATCACACCATTCACAAAAATATTTCATCTCATAAAATCAAATGCTCATAGTAAAAATCATACGAAAGCTTTTTGTACTTTTTCAAATTTTAATCCTAAATCACACACAAAAGGAATTAAACGTGCTAAAGTGATAAACATGCAAAAATAAAAACAAACAAATCGATTTTTAATGCAATTTTATATGCTCTACATGCAATCCTAAATGCAATGTCAAATGCTGTGATACTAATTTACGCATTCTTGACAACCCCTAAACTTAAAAATATGCTTCATCCAGAACATATGAGAAAATTATCAAAAGAAAGAAGAATGCGTAAAAAGTACTTGCAAATCACTTTTGTGGTGGTGGTGGTGGAGGGTAGTGGCATCGTGAAATGTGTTCTTGATCCATACGAGACATCATCTCGTACATGTCTTGATCTTCTTTGGGTGATAGCATCAAACCTCTGTAAATACTCGGTGTGATATTCATCGATTTGTCATTTGTAAACCCGATAAGTATCATCTATTAATTTTTCCACATCGACTTCCACCCTTTCAAGCCTATCACTAATGCTCCATGGCCGATTACCCCATTGTTAGCAGGATTTTGGCATATCTCTTTCCTGCATAGGCTCATCTTGCTCTTCTTGAGCAACAGTCCCCTGATCACCTCTCATCAACTAATTACTCTTATTTATGATATAAGTAGCTTTTGGCTTTGGGAGCCTAACTCTAGTTCTATCCGCATGATTCAACCAATAATTATGCCTATCAAATTCAATCATTTTTATGGCGGATAAAATAGTCATATCAATCAGTTTTGGAGCATCGACTTCCGCATACCCCTCAAAGCTAACATTAAAGTGCTCGGCTATAGGAGTAATAAGCCCACCAATACAATTCCTCCCCTTTCTTGTTTCCTCACTCTATCAATTTTCCGAGCTATCATAGTTCCGACATTTGGCACAACCTCCGTTCCCGACGCTATACACCAAATAATAAACAACTCGCCTATTCTTAAGGCCCTCTTGCCATCCTCCCTAGCGAACAGTATTTCCGCTAAAGTTCGTTGTACATAGCGAAATATCGGGTTCCGAATGCTAGACGCCTTTGATGTACCCGGCGTATAAATCTGTTCACCTATCATATCCCTCCAAAATCTATCCTTATTAAAATCTTCATGTTCCTCTACCCCATAAGCCGGAGTTCTATATATAGCATTCAAATCATCAATTGATAATTCCTTTGGCTCATTGGCTAAACGGAACCTAATCCCCACCAAATTTCGTTTTTGGACCACTAGTTCAAAACTACTTAGGAATTCAAGTGTATAAATCGAATATATAGTCCAATGCCTATTCAACAATTCATGTCAATCTATACGACCACATATAGCACGAAAATCCTCCAATAAATCCAAATTAGTGAGAGTAGGTTCATGGGGATACCTTGTATTCATCCATGATCGAAAATAAAGCACCGCCCATCGAGCCTTATGTGTTTCATCTGGCATGATGACATTAGAAGCCTCTGGTTCGTCAGCCGCATACTCCAGTTGGGGCTTGGGTTTGGGCCTCGGTGTTGGCTCCTTATTCTCCTTGTATTCCTCTAGTTCCTCTTTCTCCTCTCTACAAGCCATGAAAGCGAAGTTTTGAAATGTGAAAATTTTGAAATTTGAAGATTAAATATCCCCAAACTTGAAGGAGAACTTGTAAAATTTAAGGAATTTAGTGTTGGGTTTCTTGAGAAGGTGAAGAATTTGCGTTTGTGGTGTAAGATTTGAAAGTGAAGTTGGAAGAGATTTGGAGACGGGTTTGAGTATTAGGGAGAGAATTTTCGAGTTGTAGAGTTTGGGAAGGAAAAAGTGGGATAGAAATTGAGCGTTTGAGGTTTAAAGGGGTAGAATTTATTTGGGCTTCCCTTGGCCTTGCCAATGTCGTCTAGGGCTGCATTGTGGTTCTCTATTTTTGATCCCACACATCTCGACCATGTGACTGGTCCCTGTTTCTGAGTCGCATGGTCTGTGTAGCCTTGTTCACATGACTTTTTTTTAAGAATAAAACCCGGAGTTTGCCGTGACGCCTCCTAAACAACAACTCAAAAAAACAAACAAAACTAAAAATTAAGTTAATACTAAAATTGACTTAAAATAAAAACAAAGGCAATCAAAACAAAATAAACAAACATAAGAAATAATTTGGTTGCCTCCCATAAATCGCTAAGTTTCACGTCTTCAACCAGACTTTAGATTTCTAGTTTCACTGTCGCTGAATTGTGTCATTTGAAATCTTTGAGCCCTCGTATTATGTACCATCCATCAGACGAATGGTGTTGCACTGTTCTCTCGGGTTAAGCTCAGTATCGCTTGGGAATTTGCTTTTTTGATGTTGGCCTCCCACTAGAGTAGCGATTTGGGCTACTTGTATTTCTAAATATTTCAGTCTTGCATAGAGATGTTAAACGGGCTGACCCTAGCCCTATAGGGCAAGCCCTAACAGGCTTCGGGCTAAATGGGCTTCAGGCTAAATGGGCCACTACTATGCGGGCTAGCATTTTGCGAACCTAACCCTAACCCTAGCGGGTTTCGGGCTAAACGGGCCACTAACGGGCTTCAAGCCAAAAATTGTTTTTTATTTAAATCTAATTTTTATACTAAAGCATGTATAACAATATAACAATCAAACTAAATATGCAACACTAAAGTACACAATTTTTTTATGTTGCATTTCAAGGGTAAAAGTCTTCAAATTCAAATATAATCAAACATCATCATTATCGTCAAAGGCTTTGAAACTTTAAGAACACACTTACTACAATAAGAGTTAAAACAAAAATATGTGCAAAAATTCATTCTAAAATGAAAATAGAAACAACAAACTACAATGTAGAATGATAAATACTATATAATGAATATTTTCTTAATTCCTTTTGATTTTTGTCAAACAAATTAAATAAATATAAATAATGATAAAACACGATTTGATGTTCAATGTTTGTGCGTAAAATAAGTTGGAATCTCAAAATACAACAAATTCATCTTTATAATTATTTGCATAAAGTTTCAATTATTTGTCACATTTAAGTCACGAAAATTTAATTTTTTTTAGATTATAGTATTGTATTTATTAGAGACATATAAATTATATAGCATTTTAAATCATCATAATTGATTACATTTTAAGTCACTATAAAAACATATTTCTTAGGAAATGTTACGTAAATTTTGTTATCCCTTTATTTACCAATCCTCTATTTTGAAAAACAAAAATTCAAAAATACCAAAGTTAAAAAAAAAAAAAACGGGCCAAAAAGGCCCGGATTTAAACGGGCGATTTAGAGGCCCTAACCCTATTTCTTTTGCGGTTTAAATGGGGTGGCCCTTAGCCTGGCCCATTTAACATCTCTACTCTTGCATTTACCTTCGTGTTCAACTCATTGACTTTTCCTCAATTTTGTCATTTTCGCTTCATCCTTATTCAATCTTTCTCTAGTTTCTCCAACAAACGAGGATAGCTTCTCTTCCACGGATGCTTTCTTGTCACTTGACTCTGTTCGCTTACGATTACCCACATTAAATCCCGGAGGTGGCTGCAAAACATTTTTTATTAACATATGAAAAATTATCATGGTTTATGACCAGGATAATAGTAATTGGGTGTCGAATATTTCTATAGTTGTTGTTGAAGTTTCTTTGCTATCCCACAAAATTAGTCTCTTCTTCAACAACCACATGATCTCTAGGAGTCACTTGTTGCATCTCATCCAGTTTTTTCAGCACGGATACCTGTTCTGTGAGCACACGTCTGACATTGGATCTCTCGGATGGCCACTGGTAACTATTATTTGCCTCTTCTAACAATTCTAGTGCCTCCTATGGATATTTTCCTAGCAGTGCACCTCCAGATGCAACATCTCTAATAGTTCTCGTGTTGCCACTTAAACCATTATAGAAATACTAAACCTGTTTGTAATGGGGTTATCCATGTTGTGGGTACTTCCTCAACAATTCTCTGAATCTATCACATGCCTCATACAATGGCTCTGAATCTAACTGCCTAGACTGGGCGATTTCAGATTTCAGCTGCAACATTTTATTAGGGAAAGTATTTGGCTAAGAACCGTTGGCTTAGTTCAGCCCAATCTGCTGCGGGTGGTGGCAAAGAACATAACCATCCCTTAGCCTTATCATGCGCAGAAGAGAATGCGAAAAGGCGGCATTTCAATGATGTCTTGAAACACCATTATTCTTGTGAGATCGTAGATTTCTTAAAATTGCACTAGATGCACGTTTGGATCTTGACGGCTCATTCCCAAACCGATTCTATTAAACCATCGGATCAATGTTGGTTTTAGTTCAAAGTTGTTTGCATTGATCGGCGAGATGGGCTACACTCCCATAAGTTCGACTAATTTTTGGTGGAAGTAGTCCTAACTACCCTTCTCGCGGGCCTTTCCACAATACGGTCTTGTCCGTATGCCCCAAGTGGGCGTTCCTCATTGTTTCTGTTATCCACGACAATCTGATTATTCCCATCCGCCATTGCTTTAGATCTTTTTCTTAGTTGTTTCGCTATTTTTCGATTTCCAATTCAATGGGTATTGGTTCGGCAGATTTGGAATGTGTGATCATGCACTATCTGCACTCAATAAAAATAATGTTAGAATCAAAACAATAAAATTATTTACAAAAATATAAAAAATAAAAAATAGAAAAATATTTGCAAAAAATTCGAAAAATAAAAAGAAAAAAATATTTACAAAAATCTTGCTTCAATTAAGATTGAACTACTTATTACTATATCTAAGTAGAATCTTTCAATCCCAAGCAACGGCGCCAAAAACTTGTTCGCCAAAAAATTTGATCTCAATACCGCAAGTGTACAGTGTAGTTTATTGGATAATGGCAAGCAATGTCATATTCCTCAGGGATTGAGTACGAAACACTTAGGCTTTAATAACAACGTATTCCAATTTTATTGAAGCAACCGAAGATCAAGAAATAATTATCTAATCTAAACAAATAAAAATAAAAGATGTAAATTTTGTAAAATCCCGAACTCCACAAGTCTTTCCAACAAATACAAAAGCAACCCTAGGTAAATATTTTCAACATGCTTCTTCAATATTAAATCCAATCAATGTTTCAAAACCAATTCATGTGTTTCTATGGATTCAATTCCTAAACTAGTTTATTCCCCCTCCCAGGTGGCACATAAACAGTAGATTAATAACAATTGTAGATCTCCCGATACATTACTACTATTATTAACTCCCAAAAGATCTTTGAATTGAATGACTCCCCACAAATATTTGTAGGTCTCCCAACTCATTACACTCGTTTATGTCTGAATTCGATTTTCGTCTTTGTTAAAACTCATCTCCCGAATTTCGCACTAATAAATATGACATGCAAATTATTGGCCAAATAATTAGCAAGAAAATAAGCACCCGAATTCATAAAATAGAACACATAAATCAATTAAGAAAACAATCAATCAAGATTTAACATATATCCACAGTTTTGATTATGCCCTAGGATCCGAAAGATTAGCCCAACATTGATAACAAATTCATAGACAAACTTGAAATCAATAGTTTGAAATCTTTTAAGTACAGACAAGAGATCTAAACTAAGAAAGAAAACCCTTCTTATCAGTATGGATCCTTCTTCCAAGCCTTCGAAACTCTTATGCTTCCGTAGGTGTGAAAGGCTTTGTGTTGTTCTTCGTAACCAAGCCCTCCTCTCTCAGAAAACCTTTGATTTGTGTAATCCTTTGTATTTATCTTTGTATTATCGATGTAAGATGATGTTTTTCGTGCAAGGCGTTGGTCTCTTTATATAGGTGCTTAGAGAGAGATCACTTGTAGAGTTCTGATGGGAAAATGACTCAAAATCAGACGTAGACAAATCGCACGGTCGTATGACCCACACGGTCCGACCGTGTAACACGTCTGTGTCTCTGTTTTCGCCTGAACACTTCACATGGTCATGTAATCTTCACACGGTAGCCCACACGGTCGTGTGACACCACAGTGGCCGTGTTACTTGCTTTTGTCCGTTTTCTTCATCTTTTCGGTCTTCTCTTTGCACATCGATCTTATGCGGGCCTTTTAAGCGATTATCTTTCCATTTACGCTCTGTTTCTGTAAAACATTACAAGAAATCTGCAGATATCATGGCCTTCTAAGGAAACCAAGTAAAATACACTAAATATGCGTGCAAATGTATCAATTATATATCAAAATAAGCCCTTAAATGCATGTATAATTTGCATATATCAATTGCTCAACCACATCAAGAGACGGTTGTTAGGCCAACAAGCGAGGAATCGAACCTAACACTAGACTAGAGTGGCAATGGGTGGGCCGAGGCTAGCGACCCAAGCCCGTCGGGCTTTTTGAAAATTTTGGGCGGATCAAGCCGACCCAATTTTGGTCGGACCATGAAAATGCATGGCCCAACCCCACCGAAAAGTATATTTTGTACTTGAAATCATCGGGTCGGGCAAAAATCGGGCCAAACCAGCCCATGGGCCGTCGGAAATTTGGGCCAAATAGGTTTGACTTTTTCGGGCCAGAATATCATAACTTGACCCCAACCCAAAAGTACGGGTCGGTTTGGGAATTGCAGCTCTGAGACCACGGTGACAAGGCAAGAAAGAGTTAGTCAGCAAAAATCCCCTCAAACCAATGCCATTGTCATTTGAGGAAAGCGAGGGGTGCGGAAGAGCCTATGCGGTAGGAGGATGATGATGATCTTATTATGCTATCTCCTGCTTATCCAGGGCGTTGAGAAAGGCTACGCATTTGGAGAGCTAGGAAGTTTAGTACGGCCGGTCTCGGTTCCAAAGCCCCAGTTCATTGAGGAGGAGGAAAAACTCTTAAGCTTTTTGGGAACATAACCTTCCGTTTTGCTTTTGACCCAGATTTACGCACAACCATCCTTTACGAGCAAAAGGATGCGAGAAAGTTAAAGGCGATAGAAAGCCAAGCGAGTTGAGAATCCGAGAAGCCTCACTCTTTGCGCTTTCACAAAATCCTCTAAAATACTTTCTGACCCACCAATGAGTAGTGGCGATGATGTACAAGAGTTGGTTGTTGTTGATCTAGTTGAGAAGGTGAGTTAAAAGCAAACCTTAAAAGAGTCAAAGAGATGCACGAGCAATCATTGCAAAGGGACCTGGAGAGTCTTCATCGATTTAAATCTCTCCTACCCCGATATTCTAGAGATGGTGAGGACCATTAATGCTTCTACCTCACCACCGGCTCACCAGAAGGACAGACTGGGAAACTAGTGATGAAGCTAAGGAGATATGAGGGTGACTTAGTTGAGCCAACCCCTACGAAGGTGTTAAGACACTTGCCCGATCGGTGATCAATCAAAGGGAACAATAGTCGAGTCTCATTTGTCAAGTGACCCTCGATCGTGAATCGGTGGTGCTCACTAAGGAGGAAAATGCACACAACCAACCGGGTTGGAGGAGGTTGTGGGAGACCTTACAAACTTGAAGATAAAAGGTGCGGGGAGACTTAAGCGGTACAATAGAGTGGGATTGATGAGGCTCGATGGTTAAAGATGTCTCAACTAAAATTCCAAATGCGGCTGCGCCAAGAACAATGTTCTGCCGGTGAGGCAAAGGATGGACGAGGAGACCATGGCGATTAAGACTGGCTGGTCGTAAAGGGAATCAAGATGTTGATACCTCGAAGGATGCCACTTTGTTCAAGACCCTAATATAGTTAAGTGCGCAGAAGGGGATGTCAAGATCCTACTACAATCGAGTGCAGTAAAGGAAGTGTAGAAGGACCTACAACGGTTGGCTGCATTAAGGGTCACGAAGACCTAAAGGAGATTGGGACTTCTTTAGTTAAAATTTTGCTAGGAAAGGAAAAATGCCGATTCCTCCTCGTAGTCAACCGAAATGGAACAGATCGAGTGTATTGCGTGACTCGAGGAAAACATGTCCATCGAATTCTTGGACTCTCAAAATGAAGTCGAGTCTAATCCCAAAGAAAAATTAGTAGGGGACCCGGAGAGCAAATGGCGAGAAGAAATGAAGAAGGCACGCGAGGAAGATGTCTTATAAAAATTCATATTAGTTGATGGCCCTTTGATGGTGCCATCACCCGGCCAATAATCTTCTTTGGCGTGAGGCCCTGAAACTCAAAAAGAAGCACCTCTTGAGACCAATGAAGCTGTTGAGATAGTTGAGATCATTGAGGATCGGCCAGACTCATGATGCAACACGGCCTACGACTACCGGTGACGCTACCGACACAATTTGAGGCACATAGAGCTGAAGTAAGTCTAAAGAACAAAATAAAGGCTCCTGAAGGAGGAGTGGGAGAAGTTCTTGTTATTCTAGATGATTTATTCTCTGACTATTTCCCATTTGTGGCGGAGGTACCACTAAAGACTGAATCTGCTGAAAAATGTGCCAAGTATACGTGATGTGACGAAGAAAACGATCACTGAAGCGAGACTTTTGAAAAGCATTAAAGGCTATCTGTTTGGAAATTGAAAACATGGAAAGAGGGTTTGTTGCACTCAACAAACGGTTGGAAAATCACGATGCAATGTTATCTGGAGACATTCGAAGATCAATTCTAAGGATTTGGGAATGAACAACCACGATCGATGGCGAGAAGAGAACAAGTCCGCTATTTCAAATCACTTTTCGCTAAATTGGTGATTTGGAGTGCTGACAATGCAAAGTTTCAGCAGAGACAATGGGATCACATGTTCAGAATGGACCAGATGCACAAAACATATATGGAATTGTTGAAGGCTCAACACAAGCAAGACCTTCTAAAAGCTGAAAGCAATCTGCGTTCGGAGATAATGATAATGAATGCATAGTGATGTGTGTAAAAATATACGTGCATTTTGGGGCTTAAATTGATATATAATTAATGCATTTGCATGCATATTTACTATAATTTTACTTGGTTTCCTTTAAAGGGCATGATACTGCGTATTCTTGTAATTCTTACAGGAAACGGAGCTTAAAATGAAGAAATGTCAGTAGGGATGCCCGGATAAGATTGACGAATGCAAAGAAAAGATCGAAATGACTGAAAAAGGTAAGAAAAGCAAGTCATACAGCCGGGCCATGTAGCCTCACACGGCCGTGTGGTGGTGTTGTGAAAATCACGGTTGTGTGAAGAAAGGAAGAAAAACAGAGGGCGGAGTGTAAGTCAAGCGGCTACGATAATCTAGAGGGGGTGAATAGATTATCTCCATCTTTCGATTATGCCCTCTTTTTCAAAACAAATACGTCAAGACAATAATAAAGGTGCGGGAAGTAAACAACACGCGTCGATTTAAAGAGGTTCAACCCACCTAGGGCCTAATCCTCTACCACCCCAAAGTATATCAGGGATGGATTTCAAAAAGAAAAAGAATTTTTATTAATTATCACAATTAATACAAATTCAACTTACAACACCTTGAAGAGCACCACACTCTTCTTCAACACCACCTTTGGAGATTACCACAATCTCCCTTTGAAGATTACCACAATCTTCCTTCAACACACTTGTGAAGATTACCACAATCTTCAACTTTGAAGAATACCAAATTCTTCAACACCTCAATAAAAAGATCACCACAATCTTCTTGCACCTATCACCTAGATCATCCAAGTGTGTTATTACCACAAGAACACTCACAAGGATATCTTGTGTTTGAATGATAACCAAAAATCAAGATTACAACTCAATAATGAATATTACAATTTGAGTGCAAAGTGTAATCAAGAAATAAAGCCTAGACCTCAAGATGTGAAAGTGAAATACTTAGGCTATAAATACAACAAGAGTGTTGAATATGAAAGCTTGGAAATTTGCATATTTCTTGTTGTGTATTTGCTTGTGTTGTTATATCTCGTGTCTTCAATTCATCCTCTATTTATAGGGAAGCTTCACCAACATAGGCTCCCAACATAGGCTCCCAACATAGGCTCCTCTATCTTCACTTTTGTCTACAAAAAGAAGATCACAAGATGTAGAAATATTGTACAAAATTGAAAAGCAAATCTTTGCATCACAGATTGCAACGGTTGGAATTTTCTTTGTCAAAAAATAACATAGGGCGACCGGTTGCCTGTTGAAGATTTCGACCGTTTGAAAAAAAATAGTGCGATCCGGTAGGGGTTGCAGGGGGTGCGCCGGTCGGAGGGGGTCGGCCCGTGCATCCCAGGGTGCGACCGGTCGGCCTCCTCGGACCGGTCCCCCTCTCCATTTTTTTTTTTTTTTTTAAACCGCATGTTCTGTTTCGAGTTTCTTTTCTTGGTACCGGTCCCCCTCTCCCTTTTTTTAGACAACATTTATAAACATAATTTTGGTGTAAAAACCAATTTAAACAAAACCATCAAAAGTGTTGTCCAATTTTTATCAAATTAAAACTCTAAGAAATACTCCAAAAATTAGTAAACACATTTTAAATCATTTAGGAGTATTTGGACAACATATAAAAACATTGTTTTGGTATAAAATCTTATTAAAACAAAATCATCAAAATCTTGATAAAAACATTTATCTAACAAACTCCCCCTTTTTGATGATTACAAACCAAAACAATTTTAGAAGGTCGATTTTAAAACAAAACAAATTTTCCGGTCTTAAAACAACAATCAATTACAAACAAGATACATCATAAGTACAAACACACAAGGATAGGAGCAAAGATTTTTCAAAATTATTTTTGCACAAGCTCCCCCTATCAACATGCATATAAAGAACAAGTATACAAGCAACAACTAAAAGCTAAAAGCTTAGCTTTCACAACTTAAGCTTGAATTCCATGAGCTTATAAGCTCCTCTGTCACAAAACATCATTAGTTGAGCATAAAAGTCCACAATACATCAAATGGACTAAGCATTTTTCACACTTATGGCTTTCAAGAGCCCTAGCTTATAGCTTTTCTTGCAAGCTTATTTTCGCTTCTTTGAGCGTATGAGCATTTTCTGTTTCTTCCTTTGGAATCATCAAAAAGAATGTTAGCACGATAAAAACATCATATATTCATATCAAAGTGCGCAAATTTATCGATTTATCGAGCTTATTGAAAATTGAAGCTTAAATTCCAAATAAAAGGGAAAAGTTGATCAATTGACTTGCAAAAGCTCATTTGATTGATAAAACATGATCTCTATAAACTTATATGACTTTTCAAATCGAGAGAATCACGTAGGTGATGAATTTTTCATTAAAACATTTTGTCGAACACTTGGCGTCGTCGAATAAAACTAGAAGTATATAACGACTTTGAAATTCATTTAAGCCAAAAATTTCATCACCAATTCAGTTCAAACAACATTCAATACATTATAAATATTAAGCTTATCACATTCATATGAAACTAGCATCAAGAATTTTGCAAATAAGTCAAAATCTCAATGGTTCAACCCAATTGAGCAAATGGAGTAGAATTCTTACCATTTATTCGGTAAAGATGAGCAATGATGATGATAATCGAGCTTAATGAAGTCAAAATATAAAACATATGCAAGAAAACAAATTTGAAGTGAAATTTGTGTGATTTAGGCAAAGGGGACAAAAAATGGCCAAAATAAGTTAAAATGAAGAATCTTTGAAGACAGAAGCGGTTTTAATCAATTTTAAGCCTAGGCGGCGACCGGTCGAGGTTGAGGGCGACGGTCGGCGTTGAGGGCGACGGTTGCCCTCAACCCTTTCAGCCCACCTTGTCTGTCGGGCTTTTTCCAAAATCCGAATTTTCAACCAAAAATCCGATTTTTTGCCCCTAAGTTTTAAAAGCGTGCAAAATGCAAACGTAGACCTCATTCAATATACATTATGTCATGATCAAGCTCGAAATGAGGTAAAATACTCGGCGTTGAGCGATTAAAAAGTCGCGAGTGATCCTTGAGACGGAATTAAACACATCTCAAGTTTTTGTTAAACGTGCAATCCCGTTAAAAAATTATCGAATCTCAATATGTTTAGTTCGATTATGACGAACCATATTTTGAAAAATTATTATCAGGACTTGTTATCCCGAGCAAATAATAACGTTTTAAGACTTTGGATACAACAAGTCATAAGAAAAAATGCCTTTCAAATATTTGAAAATTTCTTTTAATGGCACTTTAATGAGATTCGTTGGGATAGTTTTTGAAGTAGAGCATATAGACATAAGGCATATGGATTGTCGAGTCATAGAAATAATACAAGAAAACATACCTCGAATTTATTTGTCGACCGACATGCCTTTCTCAACCTTTGTCAATCTTTAGCCATAGAGGTTGAGATAGTTCTTCTTTCTTCAATGCCTAACTCCTTCAAGAGTTCTTTTTAAATATAACCATTTTCTTGGCATTGTAAGTCCAAGCAAGAAATTGAGCTTCCCCAATCATGCTCATTTCAAGTACACCTTGCATCAACTTGGAAAAATATCTTGCACAAATATTCATTAGTAGTACCAAAAATATTCTCATAAATATGCACAAGTAAACAATCTTGCCCTTTTTCAAAAACAAAGAGAGTAGTATCAATTTTACCTCTTGTAAAATCATTTAGCAAAAATAGCTAAGTCTATCAACCGTACTGGTCTTTTATAAAAACATTTGGCCAAAATATTTTAAACCCCGGAGGTTGTTTTACATAGACTTCTTCTAGAATAAAACCATTGAGAAAATTGGATTTAACATCCATTTGGTAAAGCTTGAAATTTTCTTAAAACAAGAATGAACAAGTAAAATGCAAATAGCTACTAAATGTGCTATGAGTGCAAATGTTACATCAAAATCAATTACATTCTTCTTGAAAATACCTTTGAGCTACTAACCTAGCCTTAGTTCGACCAATGTTGCCTTGGTCATCGAGTTTGTTCCAGGAATATCCTTTTTGTCTACTTCATTACTATCATCATAGGGCATCCAATTTGTCTAAGGTGTTCACAATAGAACATATACATCCAAATATTTTGAGGTAACCAATATTTGGAGTACTTCATTTCTCATCTACACAACTTAACAAACTCATTAACGGCATCGCTTATATAATCAAGAATAAAAAATAGCCCAAGTGTAAAAACATGTCTCAATCATCAATAACAAAATATCTTGCAAAAGAGCATAGTAGTAAGAGACATTATATATATAGACCATGAAGCAAGAAACACATACTATGCATCAAGAGTCTAATAAATCATGCAAGTTCAAATAAGCTTAAGAAAGCTACAAAAGGTCTCTTTTGAAATTTGAAAATCCGATAGCATATAATTGAGACCTCATTTAAAAAAGTATTTGAACAAGAGTTGACAAAGTAAATATGTGCAATCAAATGTCGAATAGTGCCTTTTTTAAAAAAATTAAAAATCCTCTTAATGGCACTTGTATGAATTACTATGAAAAACAAGCACATAGGCACATGACAATACATATATCGAGTCTATAAGAGTAAGAATAACATAAGTAAACGTACTCGATAATTAATGCCTTTCTTGACAAATAATGACGTAAATGGCCATATGTGAAAATATGTAGATCCTACACAATTCTTAAAACAAATCTAGCACAAATCATAATGATAAAAGTGTAGGCTAAAAGATATCACAAGTAAGCTCATGCCATAAAAATCCATAAGAGATGATAACACACTATAGTCTACAAAAGTGCACAAGAGTTTTAAAGACATCATATAAGGTCTTCTTTTTCAAAAATATTTTAAAAGCACAAACATATATTGAAGACCTTAATAAAAAAATACTTGAAAACTCATTTTGCAATTAATACACAAATAAAAGCATGCATAAAAATAAAATGCATATTTAACTAGGAAGATACGGGTTACCAATTACGCCATTTCAATGGGTTGTGCCGTTCCCATTGTTGATGATATCTTCCCCTTGAGAAGTCACTTTGTTGATGATGGCTCATTTGATTACTCCATTTCCAATATTTTTGTCCTTCCCATTGTTGATAGTCTATTCTTCGTTGAAAATCATCTTGTTGATGATATCTTTGCCATTTCCAATGATTGTGTTCATCCCACTTTTGATTATATCCTCTTCTTGGAAATTGGCTTTGTTGAAAATGTTTTCTCCTTTGATCAAATGAATTGGTCATTTGATGTCTTCTTAGCGGTATGAATTTTCTCCGATTATTATTTCACGGGTACCTATCAAGAAATTATTTTGTGGTACCCTCAAGTGTTTGGGTCCTTTGGGATTAGTCTTGAGACTTTTAGGTCTCTAACAATAATTAGAGCTATTTCTAGCTCGGACAAGAATTAGCAGTATGACCCTTTTTATCGCAATAAAAACAAGTAATAATTCTAGGAGCATAATGATCATTATGCATAGAGACTTGATTCTTTTTCATGTGATTGACACCCTTAAGCTTATGATCAAGTTCTAGTTTCGAATTATCACAACAATCAACAAAATCGGTCATTCTATTGGTACTCAAGTTTGATTTTAATAAATCCTTTTCATGCAATCAATATTCTCAACAAGAGTACTATTTTCTTTTTCAAGGTTTCTAACCTTGTCAAGTGTGGTGGTGTGATCACATGAAAGTGATTCATAAGAGGAAAATAAATTATCCTTATCAATTTTCAAAATATTGAATTCCTTTTTCAAATTTTTGTATTTATCAAGTAAGCTTTGGAATTCATTTTGAAGTTCATCAAAATCATTTTGCAAATTACTATAATCATTTTGTAATTCATTATCATAAGAAGTGGAGGGTTTTGAACTTACCTCGTTTTCTTCTTGAAGCCCATAAGACATCGCTCGTTTTCATCGACGTCGGAAGTTGTAGGAAGCTCATCCCATGTTGGGTTTGTATCCATTTGAGAAGTAGATGTTTTTGAGTGGCTCCTTTCATTTGCATATACTTCTTCTAATTTTCTCCATATTTCATGTGCCGATTTAATTCCTACAATATGATTATATTCCAAAATGGTAAGTGAACAATACAAAATATTAAGAGCTTTACCATTTAAGGAGATGATTTTCTTTTCTTCATCATTGAGCTCTTTGAGGCCTTTGTGTGGTGTGTTCATCATTGGAATGGATTTTTCATTTACGACCGTGTTCCAAATATCGAACCCGCAACCTTGTAGATAGAATTCCATTCTTTCTTTCCAAAATATAAAATTTTTGGAATCGAATAGTGGTGGATGGTGGTGGAGGCACCGGTAAGGTAGACTTCGTTCGTAGTCGATGATCGTTCCTCTTTACTCGCAATGTGGAACGAGCTTGCCAAAGAGTTTGGCTCGATACCACTTTTAAGTCAGCGGCTACGATAATCTAGAGGGGGGGGTGAATAGATTATCTCCATCTTTTTGATTATGCCCTCTTTTTGAAACAAATACGTCAAGACAATAATAAAGGTGCGGGAAGTAAACAACACGCGTCGATTTAAAGAGGTTCAACCCACCAGGGCCTAATCCTCTACCACCCCAAAGTATATCCAGGGATGGATTTCAAAAAGAAAAAGAATTTTATTAATTATCACAATTAATACAAATTCAACTTACAACACCTAGAAGAGCACCACACTCTTCTTCAACACCACCTTTGGAGATTACCACAATCCCCTTTGAAGATTACCACAATCTTCCTTCAACGGCACCTTGTGAATATTACCACAATCTTCAACTTTGAAGAATACCAAATTCTTCAACACCTCAATAAGAAGATCACCACAATCTTCTTGCACCTATCACCTAGATCATCCAAGTGTGTTCTTACCACAAGAACACTCACAAGGATATCTTGTGTTTGAATGATAACCAAAAATCAAGATTACAACTCAATAATGAATATTACAATTTGAGTGCAAAGTGTAATCAAGAAATAAAGCCTAGACCTCAAGATGTGAAAGTGAAATACTTAGGCTATAAATACAACAAGAGTGTTGAATATGAAAGCTTGGAAATTTGCAGATTTCTTGTTGTGTATTTGCTTGTGTTGTTATATCTTGTGTCTTCAATTCATCCTCTATTTATAGGGAAGCTTCACCAACATAGGCTCCCAACATAGGCTCCTCTATCTTCACTTTTGTCTACAAAAAGAAGATCACAAGATGTAGAAATATTGTACAAAATTGAAAAGCAAATCTTTGTCACATGAGTTACAACGGTTGGAATTTTTTGTCAAAAAATAACATAGAGGCGGACCGGTGGCCTGTTGAAGATTTCGACCGTTTGAAAAAAAAATAGTGCGATCCAGGTAGGGGTTGCGGGAAGTGCGGCCGGTCGGGAGGGGGTCGTCGGCCGTGGCGTCGAGTGCGGCCGTCGGCCCTCCCGGGCCGTCCCCCACTCCCTTTTTTAAACCTGCATGTTCATTTCGAGTTTCTTTTCTTGAGTACCAGTCGACCACTTTGGGCGACCGCCGATTCCCCTTTTAAATGTTGTCCGATTTTTTCAAAAATAAACTTCAAGAAATACTCCAAAAAACTAGTAAAAACATTTAAATCATTTGGGAGTATTTAGACAACATTTATAAACATAATTTTGGTGTAAAAACCAATTTAAACAAAACCATCAAAAGTGTTGTCCAATTTTTATCAAATTAAAAACTCTAAGAAATACTCCAAAAATTAGTAAACACATTTTAAATCATTTAGGAGTATTTGGACAACATATAAAAACATTGTTTTGGTATAAAATCTTATTAAAACAAAAGTATCATCAAAATCTTGATAAAAACATTTATCTAACACGGAGTAGGTCCACACGGTCGGACTGTGTGAACTCACACGGCCGTGTGGACAAGGATTTCAACCGCACCACCTACCCGTGCGACCAACCTGCCCGTGCGATGAAGGGCTAAGCCCAAGGCCACACGCCCGTGTGGACCCATACGGCCAAACCGTGTGGGAGTCATTTCAGCGTGTTTTGGAGTTCTTCTCCCGTTCCAACTCAACGGGTGATCTCTCCAAGCATCTATAAAGGGGACCAAGTCTTGCATGTAAAATCATCATTCTCTACACAGAAAACACATCAAATAACACAGAAAGTAGATTCAAAGAGCACGAGAGCAAAGGCTAGGTCGCGAAGAACACCACAAGGCTTTCGCATATAGGGAGCACAAGAGCTTCGAGGGCTTGGAGGGAGAATCCATCCTGACAAGAAGGGGATTTCTTTCTATGTCTAAAAACTCTTGTCTGTGCTTATATGATGTCATAAAATTGATTCGGATTTGTCTATGACTTTGTAATCAATGTTTGGCATATTTTTCGGATCTTAGGGGCATAATCGAAACTGTGGATTTGTATTAAATATGATTACTTGTTTCTTATTTATTTCATGTATTCTATTTTATGAATTCGAGTGTTTATTTATAATTATTTTTTATTTGACCAATAAATTGCATGTCATATTTGTTATTGCAAAATTTGGGAGATAAGTTCTAACAAAGACTAAAATCGAATTCGGACATGAAACATTTGTGACAGGCGTGTTTGTGGGGAGTTATTAATGATTGTAACGATCCCGGAGGACTACAATTGTTTACGCACCACCGGGAGGGGGAGTAAATGAATTTAGGAATTGAACCCATAGAATTGCATGAATTGGTTTTTAAAACTTTATTCGCATTTAAAATTGAAGAAGAATGTTGAGATTATTTGCCTAAGGTTGCTCCTAAAGATGTTGAAAATACTTGTGTGGTTCACAAATTTATTTTTATTTTATTTCTTTATTTTTATTTTAGTAGATAAAAATAACTTGATTTTCGGTCGTTTCAATAAAATCGTATATGATGTTATTATAGCCTAAGTGTTTGAGATTCAATCACACGAGAATACGACCTTGCTTGCCATTATCCTATAAACTACACTATACACTTGCGGTTGTATGAACCAAAATAATTTTTGACGAACAAGTTTTGGCGCCGTTGAGGGATTGATTAGATTCTACTTAGATATAGTAATAAGTAGTCCAATCTTAATTGAAGCATATTTGTTTTTGTAAATATTTTTTATATTATGCTTTTTTTTGAAATTTTTATTTTATTTTTTTCCTTCTTCGTTTTTAACATCATTTTTTTGAGTGCGAGACTGGAATCTTTGGAGATACAAGAAGCCCAAATCGCTGCTGCAGTGGGAGGCCAACATCAAAAGGGCAAATTCCCATGCGATACTTAATCCGAGAAAATAGAGCAACGCCATTCGTCTGATGGATGGTACGAGAATATGAGGGCTCAATGATTTTACCGACATGGTTCAACGAAAGCGATGCTAGAAATCGAGTCTCGCTGAAGGCGAAAAACTTAGCGCTTTATGAGAGGCAACCCAAGAAAAACATCGCGACAAATCCCGGTGGTTAAAAAAAACTGAAAAAAAAAAAGAGCGGGCGTGTGGACGGACACGACCCGATCGTGCGATCTACTTCCAGATTCCCAATTCAACGGACGAGCTTAAAGCTTCACAGGAACTATCCAGGTAAGTGCTCTTTATGCATTCCACTTTCTTTTGATAATTTCCTTATATGTTAGGACAAAGCATATTATAAGTTTGTGGGGTTGTCTAGAATGCGTAAATTAATCTTGTTGCATATTTTGCATTGCATCTAGGATTGCATGTAGACCATAAAAATTTGCATTAAATTTTTTTCTAAATTTTCGATAATTGCTTTTGTGTGTGGTTTTTAATTTAGTTCGTATGCCCGACTCCCTATGATTTTACTATGAATATTTTATGGCATGGGATAACATACTTGGGGGAATAATGTGATAAATTCTTGGGAGAAAAGTTATTTATTTGCTTGGCATGTGTTAAGAAAATTGGGTATTTGAGCATGTTGCGAAAAATAAGCCTGTGAGCTTTTGTGCCTTAAACTGCTTTACATTATGCAGACTTATTCTTTCTGGGAGTGTGTCAGTCATGATTGATAGAACTCAGAACTTGCTCGCAGTATCTTCATCAAAGTCATGTGTGTGTGCAATTTTTGAAAAGGATCTAGGGCCATCTTTGTTTAGCCTACTTAGCTAAAAGCCTACCTATTAACTCATGATTCCTAGTTAGCCAATTTTGAGCCTAAACTTTTATTCGAGCCACATTAATCTTTAAAATTTACATGTTTTTAATCCTTACAAATTCTTGAACTTATAGAAAAATGAATAAGTTTGAGGAGATGTGGTGAAAATTCTCAAGAAAAAAGAGGTAGTTTGCGAAAGAAAGAGGGATGAGCGATATCAGGTAAATGAGAAAATACATGAAGCTCGTAAAAGAAAATATCTCGAAAAATTACATAGAGAAAATCGAGCATAGCAAAAGAAAATTCTGAAAATTGTGAAAAAAATGAGAGCTTGAGGCTAAAGAAAACTAAAAAAGAAGGCAAAAAGGCCAAGAATGAAAAAAAAAGGGGGAAATAAAGGTGGAATTTAGTTGAAAAAGAAAATTGATATTGTGATGAAACTGGGTTGGTGAATTGCAAGTCAGATGCTTAAATTCTATTTGCTCAAGTCAAGCCACTTAATCCAAATTTCCTACCATTACCAAAAGAGCCTACATTACAACCAAATAAAAAGTCCTTTTTGATTCTTAGATTGCACACAAAAAGTGGTCGAGATGGTAGACGATTTGCAAGCCTATGGTAGTTCTACTTTCATTGAATTGAATTTGAGCGTAAACACTTACCATACACTTCGAGAGTAGATTGATACACTATTTACTTGTGAGTAGAGATATCAAGTACTAGAAAGAGTATTAATAATGCCGAGTTTATGAATAATTTATCTCTTGATAATTAATTGCATGGTTTTCTTGAGTAGGGAGTCGAGTGATATTTAATGTTTATAGTGTTCTTGGGTGTTCTTTCATTTACCCCTTATATTATTTTTCTAAATTTGCTCGAGGATGAGCAATGCTTTAAGTTTGGGGGATTTTGATGTGTAAAAAATATACGTGCATTTTGGGGCTTAAATTGATATATAATTGATGCATTTGCACGCATATTTACTATGTTTTTCCTTTAGAGGGCATGATACTGTGTATTCTTTTAATTCTTGCTGGAAACGAATCTTAAAATGAAGAAATGTCAGTAGGGATGCCCGAATAAGATTGACGAATGCAAAGAGAAGATCAAAACGACGGAAAAAGGGAACAAAAGCAAGTCACACGGCCGGACCGTGTAGCCTCACACGGCCGTGTGGCCAAGGATTTCAACCGCACCACCTACCCGTGCGACCAGCCTACCATTGCGACGAAGGGCTAAGCCCAAGGCCACACGCCCGTGTGGACCCATACGGCCAGACCGTGTGGGAGTCTGTTTCAGCACGTTTTTGGAGTTTTTTTCCCGTTCTAACTCTACAAGTGATCTCTCCAAGCATCTATAAAAGAGGACCAAGTCTTGCATGAAAAATCATCATTCTCTACACAGAAAACACATCAAATAACACAGGAACCAAATAATCGAAGAGCTTCTAAGAGCAAAAGGCTATGTCGCGAAAAACACCACAAGGCTTTCGCATCTAGGGAGCACAAGAGCTTCGAGGGCTTGGAGGGAGAATCCATCCTGACAAGAAGGAGTTTTATTTTTATGTCTAAGAACTCTCGTTTGTGCTTATATGATGTCATAATATTGATTCAGATTTGTCTATGAGTTTGTAATCAATGCTTGGCATATTTTTCGGATCTTAGGGGCATAATCGAAACTATGGATTTGTATTAAATATGATTACTTGTTTTCTTAATTAATTCATGAGTTCTATTTTATGAATTCGAGTGCTTATTTATAATTGCTTTTTATTTGGCCAATAAATTGCATGTCATATTTGTTATTGCAAAATTCGGGAGATGAGTTCTAACAAAGGCGGAAATCGAATTCAGACATGAAACATATGTGACAGGTGTGTTGGTGGGGAGTTATTCAATTCACAAATCTTTTTGGAGTTATTAATGATTGTAATAATTCGGGATAACTACAATTGTTCTTAATCAACTGTTTACGCACCACTCGGGAGGGGCAGTAAATGAATTTAGGAATTGAGCCCATAGAATTGCATGAATTGGTTTTTAAAACTTTATTAGCGTTTAATATTGAAGAAGCATGTTGAGATTATGTGCCTAAAGTTGCTCCAAAAGATGTTGAAAATACTTGTGGGGTTCACAAATTTATTTTTATTTTATTTCTTTATTTTCGATTTTAGTAGATAAAATTGGAATACGATGTTATTATAAGTGTTTCGAGATTCAATCCATGTGGAATACGACCTTGCATGCCATTATCCTATAAAGCGCACGGTACACTTTGCGGTTGTATGAACAAAACAATTTTTGTGGAACACATAGATGAAAATTATGAGTGCGAGAAATGAAGGCTCTTTGATCGAACATAGAGCAGCCCACTCAAAGAACACATGACAAGCGGGATTGCATTTTCTTGTCATTCCTCAAACCTCTCTCCTGGTGTTGGTGATGATGCCAAAAAGGGGAAGATATTAAGGGGAAGGAAATATATGTAAAGGGGAAGATCTATCGAAGAAGACCCCCATTCCCCCCCTTGAAAATTATTTTGGATAAATCTAAAGTTGGCTCACCAACCAGCCCTCCCATATCCAGTTTGCCCGTAGAGGCTTGTCAGATGAAGAAAAAACTGACTTTGTAGAAAAAGAAGACAAGAGCTGCAAGCAAAGCAGAATTTGTAGAAGTTGATAAAAGGCAACGGTCGCATTGAAGATCTTAAATCTAGATTTGATGGTCCCCCAGCAGGATTACTTCAAGACTCTAGCTGTAAAGCTCACTCAAGAACTAGCTCCCGATGCAGGTTCCGAGCCAAGATTACTTGAGGAGTTCGGACCCTCAAGCGAAGGATTTTTCAAGCGATGACTCTTAAGCAAGCATGGGATTGGTATTGCGAGAAGGGCCTGGGAAATTTTTCAAATAGGCGAGAAGCGGCGGACTCAAGGAAATAGTCGCGAGGCTTTAAGAAGTGAGCCGTCTGATACACCCCGAGGGGAGGAGCGGCGAGACTACAGCGGAGGAAGAAGAAAGAAGTGGTGGAAGTGGCAGAAGCACTCCACCAAGAAGAAATATTCAATATATTAATCCTCAAAAGAACGATGTTCTTTACTGGGCTGGACTTAAGAAACTGAAAAATGAAGAAGTTGCCATGAAAAATATTGAAGCAGCTAAGAGGCAAGAACTGGAAAACATAAGGCAAGATCAAGAATGGGAGGAGAGAAAGAGAAAGGAAGAAGCTTCTCGAAGATCTTATGAGAAGAAAAGGAAAGAGGATGATGGAAAAGGAGTAGAAAAGATGAAGAAGACCTGAAGATGAAGAGAGAAGAAGGAAGCAGCAGAGGCGTTGAAGACTATACACAGAAAACTTGTAAGTACTTTGTTTATTTTTCATTGTACTCTGTAACATATTGTAAAGTGCAAGAATGATATGTTCAATAAAATGATATATTCATACAATCATTCTTTGTTTATGCACTATTTACTTTGTTTGTTTTTATATAAGTTTTGGTATCATCAAAAGGGAAATTGTTGGAAAATTTATGTAATAGATTTTGATGATACCATGTAAAACTTGGATTAGGAAGTAAATCAACTTGTAATAGATAGTGTTTTATTAGCTAAGTCGAAAGCGACCAAGTTGAAGAACATTGGAGTTGATGAAGATCGAAGAAAAGACTGTTGTATGGCGGTGAGTAAAGTGAAGTCAAGTGGCGAGAAAAGTTGTCTCGGTCGTGATGACCCGGCGGTGAAGTCACTCCCAGATAAGTGGAGTTGACTGATTAAGGGGTTATGCAACAAAAAGGATCCTAGAAAGCTAAAGAGATCCGCTGTCAAAGCAAAGTCAAATGTTTGCTAAAATTAGGCATGTGTGAGACTGTCATCCTTAAAGTTGTTTTGCTGAAAGAGTGCAAAAAGCAAGAAACCAATAGGATGTCCCTGAAAACCTGTAGAATTTAAGGAAAGGCTGCAGAGCATTAAGTTCAAGGATCAGCCTACATCAAAGCTGCAAGACAAGACAAGCCAACGACCTCAAAGTGTAGATTGAAAAATATATCTATCTTTTCAATTGATATATTTTTCAAACAAGCCCTATAAAATGGTGAGGAATACAAGACATAGATGACTTATGCAACCGAGACACATAAGAGAAATTAAGCAATCGAGGCATAATACTCTCGAGAATTCCATACTATCCTCAAGCCTAAAACTCGAAGGAAAGCAATCCAACACACTCAGTAAAGGAAAGACAACTTCAAACAATTGAAGAGAAAAACTTGTCTAAAGAACGATGGGTCTACACATCTAGGGTTGTGATTAGTATGACTTTTGCATGTATTTTTTGGGCATAATTGTGGATATAATAAGTTGATAAGCATGCATTAACTTAGTAAAATGGGTCATGTTCTTATAAATTGGAAAAGATATTATGCTTTGCTCGTTTTGTAGGAATTAAATGATATTTGTAGCACTTTTGTGGCAAATCAGAGCATTAAAGTAAAGGACCTTTGAGAATCGAGCAAACAAGCGAAGTTTGGAGCTAAACCAAAAAGAGATCAGACGAACCGGACAAAATATTGCCACGCACGGCCCGTGCATGTGCAGGGCTAGAGAATTTGAGGTTCGCATTGACGCACGAGCGGGTCATGCGTAGGCGCACGGCCCATGCATCGATCGAGAAAACGGAAGCTCGGCGGCTTGGCGCACGGGCTGGTCGTGCGTAAGCGCCACGGCCCATGCGTGCATGCGGGATTTGACATATTCAAGTCATATGAAAATATTTGGTCCAAAGGGAGTATAAATAGAGAGGTGGCCCCAAACGAGGACACACTTACTTTTACTCTAGAAAGCATAGAAAAGAGCAACATTCTCTTTGGAGGATTTCAATGATAGATCGAGGTCGCATCCACACGCTTGAGGATTGAAGATTGATCGAGAGATCATCGATATCCCAAAGTTTGCTTACTCCATTGTATCTTTTATTTCACTTAGTTTGATATGGTTATAAATGATTTGTCTATGAGTTGTTTATATCCCGTATGCGGATAAACACCTTGTGATTAGGGGTTTGGGATTAGGTTAATTGATACTCTTGTTAGATGTTTAATACGAATTGAAGTTATTATTTTGAACCCTATTCGAGTTCTATGGTCTATTCTTATTTTATCATATGGACAATGGTTTAACTTGCTTGATGTATTGATTCATAATTCGAGAGATGAGTTTCAATACTAGATCTTGAGTGCTTGACATGAATATTTTGCATGATTGAGAAGTCTGTGAGTATTTGTGAGGATAAGCGATCTTCTATGCTTTTGGGAGTTGTTTATCTTATGTTGAGTAGACATGCTAGCATAGATAATTCAATCAACATTTTTTTGTGTCTCGAAAGAGAGGATAAAATGCTTTTGTGTTCATCTTATAGGGAAGATAGATAATAACTTTGGCTTTGATTAATCGGATAACAAGAGGGAGATTAATTGAAACCACGACCTTGCTAAATAAATAATATTACAATCTCAATACTTACTTTGCATGAATTTATTAGTCTCTGGGATCGACCTTGCTAACCCTATCTATTAACTACGCCGTTCACTTGCGGTGAAGCTAAAAATATGGCGAACAAGTGTTTTCGCGTTCGTTAGGGGACTAATTAAATTTTTAGTACTAATATTGCGATAAATAGAATTATTTTTAATTTAGACATTTTCTCTTTTTATATCTCCTACGAGTGTTTGATTTGTTTCTTTTAATTGGTTCGGGTAGTGCATGAACATACGCTCAAAGCAAAGGTAATTAGCTTTTGATGATATTAGAAGTTGAGGCTTTCATCGGGCGAATAAGTGCGACTACTAAACGAGCCGAAAGACATCAAGATCATACTATGGGGGATGTGGAAGAGAGCAATGGTGGTAATAATGGAGGCAACACGGAAGTAACAATGGGATCAACAGGATCAATAATGAGTTACCGATACCAGAAGTTTCGGTAGTCCAACAACAAGCGATTCGCGATTACTTTCGCCTCAGACAAATCGCAACTATGGTGGAATTGCCCATGTCCCAACTAATGCGAATAACTTTGAGTTGAAGCCAACGCTCATTTCGATGATTCAACAGAACCGGTTTGGGGTTTTGCATACGAGGATCCCAACTAATACGCAACACAATAAAGATGAATGGGGCATCTAATGATGTTATCGTCTGCGCCTATTCCCTTTCTCTTTAAGCGATAAGGTTAGAAACTGGTTAGGCACATTAACTCAAGGAAGTGTGAATACTTGGGATGAATTGAGCCAAAAGTTCCTATTTAAATTCTTTCTACCAAGTAAGACACTGCGGCTTAAAGCGAGATCACTCGATTGAGACAGTTCGACTTTTAGCCAGCTGTACGAGGCACAGGGAGAGATTTTGGGATTTATTGAGGAGGTGTCGCAACATGAGTTTCAGGAGGATCAACAACTTTGCTTCTTTTACAATGGGTTGATGGGACAGACCGGATCATTTGTGGATGCGCGGCGGAGGCGTTTACTAGCCAAATTTCCACAAGATGCTTTGAACTTGCTTGAAGAGGCTATCGGTGGCCCTCGGAGGACAAATGTGAAAAGGGTAGCGAAGTCTCTAATTCAGACCCAATCAAGCATTGACGGCTCGGATAGTGCGTTGATAAATCGGTTGAGTGTTTTGACAAAGGGGATGAAGTAAACGTGGGTGCAAATAATGGGAGAGCTCCTCAAGATCTATGGAGGAAGCTAACTATGTCAATAACCGGAATTTCAACAATTACTAGAATAATTCAACTCCCACCCATTATCCATCGGGTGTGAGAAATCATGAAAATTTCTCGATGTGAATACGAAGAACGTGATGCAACCACTATCGGGGTTCATTGTGACAAACAAGGAATCGATTTAGCAAGGATGAGCAAAGCCATCAATGGAAGATATTCTCGGACAAGTTTGTTCATGAATGAAACGATGAACCAATTTAGCAAGGATAAGGCTAATTTGGATAAAATAGAGACACGTGTCACTCAATTGGCTAACACCATGGGCTCACAAATGAAGAATCTTGAAACCCAGTTGACCAGGGACTTGCAAAGAGTCTCCTTTCTTGGAGTGGAAATTTTTCTCTCTAGAGAGAGGGAACCCTAGTTTTGTGTTTTTCCTTCTTGTCTTCTTGTCTTTGTGTGCCGTTTCAGACGCCTCTTGTCTTCGATAGGAATCTCCATGGAAACAATGTTTAAGCTTTTGACTTTTAGTTTAAGAATTTTATCTTTGGTACTATGAAGAATAGTTAGGCTATAAATAATTATTTACTCCATCACTAGTTTTCCTTGCATTTATTACTTTTTCTAAGATTATTAACTCAACCACTTCCACTACCCCTCTTTCTTTGTGTTATTTTAGTGCCTTTTCTTCATCCTTTTGTCCTCACTTGTCCCCCCATTACTCTTTCTTGTTCATTTGTTTTTTCTTTGCTTCCAAGTGGCCAGATCTCAGCTGTGTGGGTGGATCGTAGGGCTATGAATCCCCTCTTTTGTGTATTTACGGTAATGGAGAAATATATTTACGAGAGACTAGGTCCTTTTCCTTTCCAAACATGAAACAGGAATTGCTCTAGACATAAAAGATGTGGAAAAAAGTAGAGCTGAATGTGAGAGGAGTCTTCTTGGAAAGGTTTTTGGGGTTAAAAAATGCAACTTTGCTGGATTCAAAAGTACTATGTCTAATATCTGGCATACTAAGGAAAAAATTTCGGTCAAGGAAGTTGGACATAATTTTTTTCAATTTGTTTTCTCCTCCCAGGAAGATAAAGATCGTGTGAGAAGTGGAAAAACATGGAGCTTTGATAATCAGTACTTAATTCTGAGAGATTGGTCTGAAAATTTAGAGGAAAATTCTGATTCCTTTAATTTTGTTGAATTATGGGTACAACTTTTGAATGTTCCATTTCATTGGCTTAGCATTGCAACAGGGAGGAAAATTGGAAACAAATTCCTAAAACTGACTGATATTCTTATATCTGAATCTGGAAGCAGTAAAGGAAGGCATATCAAGATTCTAGCAGAGGTGAACCTTAATAAGCCACTTATAAGAGGAATTACGATTAAACTTGGGGATGAATCTTGTTCGGTTGATTTCCGATATGAGAATTTACAAGGATTTTGCTTCTACTGTTGTAAGATAGGGCATGCGGAGCGTGGATGTCAACAAAGGAAAGATGATATCTAGATGAATAACCTGTTGGAGGATAAGTTTGGTGAATGGCTGCGTGCTACATATCTGGAACGAATAAGGTGGGCCTTAGAAATATTAGACATGTCCCTTTAGCAGATCAATCGAATCTGGAAGGAAAAAAAGATGAGAAAAAAAGTAGTACTCTTGGTACTGAGACTCAAATTCCAGAAGGCAACAATATGTTCAAGGAGAATTCTGAAAAGACTGATGGCCAAAACAAGGTCAATTGCCTTGATTCTCCTAATAAGAGGATGGATGAAATTTCAACTCAATTGGAAATTCGCAAAACCTCCTACACTCTTGGAGGTGAAAATCAGCAAAATGAGAGTAAAAAATTAAATGAGGAAAGTGAAGCTAGTGACAATAAGGAAAATGAAATGGTGATTGATCATGCTGGTATGAAGGAGTCTAATAAGTCTAAAAAAGGATTAAGGTCACCTCTTAAGGAGATCCAACTTCCAATCAGTGGCAAAGATGAAATGGTAGGAAAAAAGCTGAAACATGACAAAAATTATTCTAGTAAAGGTGCTTTGAGGCAAAATGGCTGCAGACCTATGGAGACTGGTGAGGAAATGTGAAATACCAACGCTGGGTCAAAGAGAACTTTCAACTTAGTGGATGAAGGGGATGAAATTCAAGTGGAAAATTGGAAAAAAGCCAAAGGAACAGTGGGGATGAATGGTTATACTATGCTTATGGAAAAGGTGGAGGTGGTGGCCGGCTAAAATGGGCCCAAAGTTATCAATGATTGTCTGCTCGTGGAATTTTAGATGACTGGGAGGGCCCCTACGATTCCCAACTCAAGGAGACCATTAGGCTCCACCTTCATTTGGTATTTCTATGTGAAGAAAAAAAAAAATCTTTTGTGAAAACTGTTTGCAAAAAATGAAATTTAGTGATAGATGGTGTTGTGTTGACCCGGTGGGTAAAGTGGGTGTCTTGTTGTTCTTTAGTGCGATAGGATTAAGATTATTAATATTAAGTGCTCTCAATTCTGTGTAGAAGTGGAATTTGTGGCTGTGGCAGGATCAGGATTAAAGGCCTCTCATTGGCTGAATTACCCCCAACAAGCTGTGAGTTCTAATGGAAATTTCATAAAATTAGTAGGACACTATGTTGTAGTGATCACTGCTGCTATTGTGAAGAATGGAAAAACTGGATGGGGAGGGTGGTTTGTGATGATAATGACTGCATGGTGCATGATTGGACTACTTCTAGGGATTCCTTTGTGAATTCAGTGGAGGCAACCTTGCTCGGTGTTCGTCATGCTCTTTGTCTTGCAGCAAAATCAAAAGCTCGGTCTCTTTCAATACAAGTAGATGACAAGGATATTGTTTGCAACCTTAACAACAAGAATCACTTCGAGGATGGTGGTGCAAAAATAGCCGAAGACATCTATTTGCTTAGTTTTCTTTTTGATTTTGTTGGTTTTGTGAATCTTGACTATAAGAACTTTGGCTCTTGTAATAGAGTAGCTCTTATGGCCTTAGATAGTGATGTTGATTTGGATTGGGTTGAACAATTCCCCATTTGGCTAGTATCCTAGTCATTTTGATAGTTTAGCCAGTTGGCTACGTTGTATTTTGGGTTTTGATTGAGTTATTATAATAAAATTTCTATCGTTCGAAAAAAAACCCAGATTGACCGATTAAGCTGCGATCGTTGGTTGACAACATCGAAAGGCCAATTTCCGAGCAAACCGAGGTCAATCAAAGGAGCGGTGAGGAGTGGTACAGTGCGAGGGGCCAAAAGTTCAAAAGACGTTGAGAAATCGCAACCACTGCGGGTAGCCCGTGCGTGGTGCCAATCTGGGGATTTTTAATCCTGGAGACGCAACGACGGTAGCAATTGGCAATGTTGAGGTCGATGAAGGAACAGAGGACATATTGATGAACAAAAAAAATTTGAGAAGCTTAAATTTTCTTCTAACTTTAATTTTTCTAAACTTACTATTCCCCTTCCTTTTCCCCAACGATTTCAAAAGAAAAAAGTTTGATGCGCAATTTGCAAAATTCTTGATATAATTAAGAAATTGCATATTAACATACCTTTTGGGGACGCATTAGAGAAAATGCCCAATTATGCGAAATTTCTAAAGGATGTCATGTCAAAGAAGCGAAAGATGACGAGGTTTCAAGAATAATCGCGGAGGAATGAGAAAACTACCTTAGAAACTTAAAGATCCAGGGGAGTTTCATTATCCTTGTGCAATTGGTGGTTTTTTCTTTAATAAAGCACTTTGTGATCTAGGAGCAAGTATTAACTTAATGCCCTTGTCCATTTTCATGAAACTTAGATTAGGAGAGGTGAAGCCATCCATAGTCACTTTACAACTTGCGGATCGATCACTCACTTATCCTAAGGGAATCGTCAAAGATGTGCTCGTGAAAGTCGACAAATTCATATTCCTGTGGATTTCTTAGTACTAGACATAGAGGAAGACTGCGACGTCCCTACGATGCTTGGGCATCCATTCAGCCAGCCGGGAAGGCCTTGATAGATGTGCAAAAGGGAGAGCTCGCATTACGGGTTAATGATGAGCATGTTTTATTTTCTATCTATAAGGCTATGAGATTTCATAATTGTATGGAGAACTGTAATTTCTTAGACGTAGTTGATTCATGCATTGATGATTACGTAGATCATACATTGTCTCAGAATAATTTAGAGTTTGGTTTAACCCATTCATGTTCGGCGTCAAGTGTAATCTAGATTTTGGTAATCAAAACTTGTATGACTATGTTTGTGCTCTAGATAATATCGAAACTCACGAGAAAAGCGTTAGAGGCGAAAACCTAAAGAAGGACTTAAGGGAGTATGGTTCGTAACCGCGCATGGCCCGTGCGTCCACGCACGAACAGCCCGTGCATCCACGCATGAGCAGCCCGTGCGTGGTGCCGAAAAAAATACTGAACAAGACGAAACACGCATGGCGGTGCATCCACGCACGAGCATGCGTGCGTGTGCTGAAGAGGGCCAGATGCAGGACAATGAACGCACGGCCTGTGCGTCTGAGCACGGGCAGCCTATGCGCGACTCCGAACTGATCAATTCGATCCCAGAACTCAAGCCATTACCTAAGCACCTCAAATACGCGTTCCTTGGGGCAAACAACATGAATCCGGTAATCGTATTCTCCCTTTTAACTTCAGCTCAGCTTGATAAATTACTTAGAGTGTTGAGAAAATATAAGTCTACACTAGGTTGGTCGATATCTGATTAAAAATGCATAATTCCATCGATTGTCATGCATAAAATTCATATGTAAGATGTGTATAAACCTCGAGTGTAGAATTAAAGACGATTGAACCTATTATGCCAGAGGTTGTTAAGAAAGAAGATTTAAAATGGTTAGATGCGGAATTCGTATGTTATATCCGATAGTTTTGGGTGAGTCCGGTACAAGTGGTACCAAAGAAAGGAGGGATGACAGTAGTAACAAATGAGAACGACGAGTTAATTGCGACTATGATAGTTACGGGGTGGCGTATTTGTATTTATTATAGAAAATTGAATGATGCCACTCGTAAAGATTATTTTCCCCTCCCCTTTATTGATATGATATTAGATCGTTTGGCGGGATTTGATTATTATTGTTTTTACGGATGGTTATTCTCAAAAGGTACAACAGATCATGATTGCACCGGAATAATAAGAGAAAATGACATTTACATGTCCCTATGGTATGTTTGCATTCCACAAAATGCCATTCGGACTATGTAATGCACCCGCGACTTTCCAGCGCTGTATGTTGGCTACTTTTCATGATCTTATTGAGAAATTTATGGAGGTGTTCATGGATGATTTTTTTGTCTTTGGAGATTCTTTTGATCATTGTCTTCACAATCTTTCTTTAGTTTTACAGAGATCGAAGAAACTAATCTTGTTGAATTGGGAAAAGTGCCATTTTATGGTACGCGGTGGCATTAATGGCCACCTGAGTTTCTTCTCTCAGGTTTAGAAGTGGATGAGCAAAGATTGTGGCAATTGAGAAACTCTCACCTCCGACAAATAAAAAGCAATCGAAGTTTCTTGGGACATGCCGAATTCTCTGAAGGTTCATTCGTGACTTTTCTAAAATCACTAAACCTTTGAGTCAATTATTAGAAAAAGATCGGACTTTCAATTTTTCCGATGATTGTTTTGCGGGCATTGAGATTTTGAACAAGGCGTTGGTATCGCACCAATTCTCGTAGTTCGATTGGAGTCGCCCTTTGAGTGATGTGTGACGCTAGTGATTTCGCGATGGGATTGTTCTTGGTCATAAAAGGGATAAGTTATTCATAGCCATCTACTACGAGTAGAACAATAGTGATGCCAGTGAGAATTACACTACCATTTGAGAAAGCAATCTTTGGAAATTGTTTTTGCATTCGACAAATTCCGATCTTACTTGATTGGAACAAAGACGATAGTCAACACAGACCATGCAGCAATCAAATATCTTTTTGACAACAAAGATGCAAAACCGAGACTGATTCGGTGGATTCTCCTGTTGCAAGAATTCATTGTGGAAATTAGAGATAGGAAGGGATGTGAAAATGTGGTAGTAGACCACTTGTCCAGACTTGAGTATAAAAAGGATGAGAAAGAGGGTACAAATTTGATCAAGGAAGAGTTTTCCAATGAGCAGCTTTTATTAGCACAAGCAAAATTCCCATGGTATGCAGATTTCGTAAATTATTTGGCAGTGGGGGTCTTGCCTCCAAACCTCTTATCAGAAGAATAAGTTCCTCCATGATGTCAAGTTCTATATGTGGGATGACCCCTTGTTCTTTAAGAGGTGCGCGGACATGATCATCAGAAGATGTGTGCCTCAAGAAGAGTGGGAGGGAGTTCTACAACAGTGTCATTCTTCACCTTCTGGGGGGACACTTTGGTCCGACACGCTCTGAGACAAAGGTATTGCAGAGTGGGTTATATTGGCCTACTTTATATAATGATTACTATTTGTATGTGCAGCAGTGTGACAGGTGCCAATGGATGGGGAACATATCTAGACGACATGACATGCGTATGACCAATGGGATGGAAGTCGAGCTATTTGATGTGTGGGGGATTGACTTCATGGGTCCCTTTCCATCATCTTCGGGCTATCAATATATTTTACTTGCAGTGGAGTATGTATCTCGATGGGTAGAAGTGATTCCTTCACAGATGAATGATGCGTATGTAGTAATGTGGTTACTAAAGAAAAATATATTCACTCGATTTGGAACCCGAGAGCTTTGATTAGTGATGGGGTCACATTTTCCGAATAAATTGATGAGCAATCTACTTGAAAAGTATGGGGTTAGGCATAAAGTGGCATTAGCATACCATCTGCAAGCAAATGGGCAAGCTGAAGTAGCCAACCGCGAGATCAAACAAATTCTAGAAAAAACGGTGAGCATAAATCGCAAGTATTGGGCTATGAAGTTAGATGATGCTTTATGGGCATACCGGACAGCATCCAAGACGCCTTTGGGCACATCTCCATATCAGCTAGCTTTTGGAAAATCATGTCACTTACCCGTGGAATTAGAGCATAAGGCATTCTGGGCAGTAAAGAAGTTAAATTTTGACTTCAAAACAGCGGGTGAAAAGAGGTTACTACATTTGAATGAGATGGAAGAGTTCCGAGATGAAACTTACGAGAATTCCCGAATCTACAAGGAGCACACAAAAAGATGGCATGACAGGATGATAAAGAAAAGAGAGTTTTTACCGTGTGAACAAGTCCTCTTGTACAACTCATGTCTCAAACTTTTCTCGGAAAACTCAAATCTCGATGGTTTTGGGCGTTTGTAATTAAGAAAGTGTTAAATCCTCCAGGAGTAGCGGAATTGTTGACTCAGGATGGTGAGACGTTTATGGTGAATGGCCAGAGGATTAAGCACTATTTCCATGGAGATCAAAAGGAGAAGGTGGCATACCTCACCTTGCGGGATCTGTCATCGAGATATACAAAGGCGTCAAGCTATGGAGCGTTAAATTTAGCGCTTATTATGAAGCAACCCAATGGTTTGTTATTTTCTTTTGATTTTCCTTTACTTAGATAGGATTTACTTGCTTTTCAAAAAAAACTAAAAAATACACCCTTTGCATTGACGCACGGGCAGCCCATGCTCAGACGCACGGCCCGTGCGCAAATCAAAGAGGAGGTGCCTACGGCTTTGACGCGGGCAGGTCGTGCGTGAGTGCCCCGTGCGTTTATCCGCTGGCGATCTTAAGTTCACGATTCCAGGTTAGTTCTTCCCACTTCAAACTTTTTTTTTGAGCCCTAGGTTACAAAATCCCCTTGCCCCATCATTGTTTTTGCCAAAACTTTCTAATTTCACTCACTTTTCACGTATAACCCGACACCTTCACCTTATTACACATGAATTTTGCACAAACTTTGAATTTGGTTGAAGCTTGGTTGGAGAAAGGCACCTAGGGTTTTCACTTCTTCCTTCTTGCGAATTCTTGGAATTTTCGGTAAGCTTTACACACTTTCTTAGACTTTTCTTGTAGAATAAGTGATGGGGATTGATGTATGGAGCATATTGTGATTGAATTGCTATGATTTACTTGGATTATTCTTTGAGGCATATTATCAAACACCATGGGGGCATCTTGAATTGGTGAATAAATTGGTTGAATTGTTGATTATTGTTGAATGAGCATTGATATTTAGGGTGTTAGTGACCTTGATTCTCTACTATTGTATTGATATTGAAATATGGGACTTAATTCTTGATTGAAAATTGGTAGGGATGAGATATTATGCTCTTTATGGATAGGAAATATTAGACATGAATTCATCATATTCTTGTTTGTACATGGTTTATTCAGAATCTCACATATACTTTTGCTAGGTACAAACTCGAAACAATTGACAATAGCTGACAGGAGAAGACGCCAGAGGGGGAGAGACCACAAGAAGTTCACCCAAATAGCCCCGCAACATACGGGGTAGAACTCACTAAGGATGCCGATTTGGAAAGATGGAATAAGTTGGTCACCCGACCTATGACACCAACTCGATATGCGGATGATGAATGTACCCGAATCCTTGGGATACATGATGATGTTTGGAGATTGTTTGAGAGGGTCGGGTGGAAGGTATTCATGAGAGGGAGATGGCCGATGTATAGAAGCCTCACGCTCGAACTCCTAAGCACCTTCGTGGTGTGGAAGCAAGGGGGAGCAAATGACCATTTGAAATTGAATTCCATCTAGGCAATGTGCGTAGGCGATTGTCCATCGCCCAATTGAACGCCATCATTGTGGTGCCGACTAATGCACCATTTAGAACCGCGATGACATATAACCAGTATGAATTATGGCGCTTACTAATAGAAATACCAGAAACAGGTGTGATGGTCTATGAGGCACGGACTACCAAATCCTCGTGGGTCCAGAATCCAGTATTTTGGTATATTCAGCGGGTCACCTTAGCCTCTGTCTATGCGAGAGAAAACAATGGGGGCATGACAGCCAGAGAACTTTATTTGTTGTGGTGTATGTTGACCAACACCCTTTATAACGCGACAACCTATTTCGCAGAGCAGATGGACCAGGTGGCGAAGCAGAGTTGGGGCACTATCATGATTGGGGGTATGATTACTCCGATCGCCCGGCAATACAACATCGATGTTAGGGCCATGGATCCGATTGAGGGTGAGAGGAGGATCAATCTGGCAGTTTTATGCCAAATGAAGATAGTCACGGAAGAGGAGGGCATGTACCTGTTCCAACAAAGAGTCGGGTATTCTTTTCCACTGCCCAACACGACCCTCACCACCGTGGATAACATAAATGATAGGGCCAACTTTTTGCTAAACTCGAGGCACATGTGAGTTGTACATGTTGTGCTCGCGAGGAAAAAGCAAAGGTGGTCGCCGATGCCCGGATGATGATGATGTGGCGGCTGAAGAGATGAAGTATATGAGACACTAAAGGGGGCCCAAGCGGGAATATCAACAAAGGGCGGAGGACGTACCTGAGAGTTTGCACACGGTCAAGAGCAAGGAGGATATGATTTTAATGAGAGATTATTAGCCCTTGAGAAGCGAGTACAGCTGCAACATGATGAAATCCGAGCCCGAACGGAGCAAAGAAGAAGTGGGGAACGTGGTCGGCAAAGGCAAGAGGAGCTCTTGAGATGATGTGACAGATGACCTAGTGGCACATTGCCCAAGGCCACTATCCACCGCCACCTCGCATCGAGTCAAAGTCGAATCCACACTTTTCTTTATTGAAATTCTATCTTTCCTTGTTTGCGATATAATTTTCTTTCAACTTTCGGGGGAGAGATAGTTCATTTTGATATGAAGGGTGTGTAGAGAAACATTTTGCATTCATATAGTTGTATGTAGAGCATTTAGGTTGCATTGCATTAGAAGCACGTACAGTTTTAGCATGTTTATTGCTTTAGTAGGTTTTTAGGGAGTGAGTAAACTGTTTTTGTGGTGTGCGTTGCAAATTGGGGGATTATTTGAAAATTTTTGTGCTATTTTGAATTGGGTGTTGGGTGCAAATTGATCATGATGAGAATAGATGATATGGAGCATGTGGATATTGAGAACATGGATTTTATGCTTTGATTTACGAATTTTAAAGCCTGTGAACTTTCGAGCCTTTACTGTTTTCTTTATATGCAGTCTTGTTTGTTGATTTGATTGTATCATTCATGTTGATTAGAATTCTAGAACTTGCTCTGGTATCTCTGTGAAGGCCACATGTTGTATGAGATTTGTGAAAATGATTTAAGGTCATTTTTGTTAAGCCTTTCAAGCCTTTTGCCTACCAAATGATATTGAATTCCTTAGTTAGCCAATTTGAGCATGTTGCTTAATTTTTTGATAGCCACATTTCAAGTCTTAACTTGATATATATGTTACCCTAGACTTGAGCGTATAGCATTGAGTAAGGGGATTGAATGAGGTTGAATGGGATGAAATCAAGAAGTTAGATAATTGTGCGAGGGTTGGTTTATGGGAATAAAAGAAGAAGAAAAGGAGGAAAATAATGATGAATACTCACAAAAGAGTCGGAAAAAAAAGAGAAAAAGTCGACTTTATAGATGAGTTAATTATGAAGGAACTTGTAGGCTGGGGATTGTGATGTGTGGTGAAAGAAATTTGAGTTCTATAAAAGAAAAGAAAAAAAGGGGATATGAAAAGTTGATAAGAACAAGGGGTGATGTGAGTAGCATATTGAGTTTAAATGAGAATGATTGATTCGAATGAAAGATGTGTTTATCAGTCTATACGCTCGAGTTTGAGTCACTTTATCTATATTTTCCTACCCTAACCAAAGAGCCTTCATTACAACCAAATGAGAAAGTCCTTTTTGATTCATGAATTTCGTACACTCTAGTGGCAGATATTTGAGACGATTTGCAAGCTTATGGTAATTCTTCATCATTGATATGATTTGAGCATAAACACGTCCCTTATATCAAAGGAGAGAATACACTTGATTAGTGAGAGTCGTGATTCAAAGCATTTGCCATGATTTCATTGATATGTGTTCTATGTTAGATGTTCGAGGTTTGGTTGATTCATTGCTTGATGCCTAGGGATAAGAAGCATGAGTTTTGATGTGTTGTTCTTGATTATTGCTTTTCATTCCTCGCACTTGTGTTTTGTCTTGTTTATAAAGTGTTGACCGGACCGTCAATCAGGTTTTAGTTTAGGGTTTGATTAGTGTGAGTTTTGCATGTATCTTGGGCATAATTGTGGATATAATAGGTTGATAAGCATGCATTAACTTAGTAAAATGGGTCATGTTCTTATAAAGTGGAAAAGATATTATGCTTTGCTCGTTTTGTAGGAACTAAACGATATTTGTAGCACTTTTGTGGCAAATCGGAGCATTGAAGTAAAGGACTATCAAGAATTGAGCGAATACGCAAAGTTTGGAGCTAAACCGAGAATAGATCAGACAAACCGGGCAAAATATGGCCACGCACGGGCAGCCGGTGCGCATAGGCACGGCCCATGCGTGTGCAGGGCTAAAGAATTCGAGGTGCACATTGACACACGGGCAGGTCGTGCGTAGGTGCACGACCCATGCATCTAATCAAGAGAAGACTGAAGCTATGGCTTGACTCACGGGGCTGGTGCGGCGTTAACGCATGGCCCATGCGTCATCTTGGATTTGACAGATTCAAGTCATATGAAGATAGGTTTGGCCCAAAGGGAGTATAAATAGAGACGAGACGGCCCCAAACGAGGACACACTTATTTTTACCCTAGAAAGCATAGAAAAGAGCAACCTTCTACCAGAGGATTCGAAAGATAGATCGAGGTTGCATCCACACGCTTAAGGATTGAAGATTGATCGAGAGATCATCGGTATCCCTGAGTTTGCTTACTTCATTGTATCTTTTATTTCACTTAGTTTGATATGGTTATGAACAATTTGTCTATGAGTTATTTATATCCCATGTCCGGCTAAACACCTTTTGATTCTGGGGTTGGGGATTAGGTTAATTGATACTCTTATTTGATGTTTAATCTGAATTGAAGTTATTATTTTGAATCCTATTCGAGTACTCTGTTTTATTCTTGTTTTATCATATGGTCAATGGTTTAACTTGCTTGATTTATTGATTCATAATTCGAGAGATGAGTTTCAATATTAGATCTTGAGTGCTTGACATGAATATTTTGCATGATTGAGAAGTCTGTGAGTATTTGTGACAGTAACTGATCTTTTATGCTTTTGGGAGTTGTTTATCTTATGTTGAGTAGAGATGCTAGCATAGATAATTCAATCAACGTTTTTATTGAGTCTCGAGAGAGAGGATAAAATGCTTTTGTGATCATCTTATAGGAAAGATAGATAATAACTTTGGTCTTGATTAATCGAATAACAAGAGAGAGATTAAATGAAACTACAACCCGGAATCCGATCATCCACTTGATCTTTTCAATCGAACTCTTTGCTTTATCTTTTTTATGATAAAATATTGTCTTCTTTTACAAAACAACAACCAACTTTCGATCGTCTAAATAAAAATAATAATATTACAATCTCAATACTTAGTGCATGAATTTATTAGTCTATGGGATCGACCCTACTAACCTTATCTATTAACTACGCCATTAACTTGCGGTAAAGATAAAAATTAAGCGAATGGTTGAAGGAAGTATAGTGAGGTTCCGTTTGAACCAAGAGCTTTGGACTTGTTGAAGGGCTGTGTGAACAAATCCAAAAGTCTAAAGAAGCTGAAATAGCAGGACAACTGTCTTATGAAGAAGCTGAGTCCTAAGCAAAGTCATTTGTGATGAGGCCTAGCTTGGACTGTCACCATTTGTAACAAAGTCACCGTTACATTAGTGAATTCTTCCAGGGGTTGGAGAAGAGTGGATTAGAGGAATTACCCCATCCTCGAACCACTATAAAAATTGCTCTGTGTCATTTACATTTCAGCACTTTACTTTCTTGCATATCTTTATTGTTGCTTGTTATATTTGCTAAGTCAACTGATAATACCTAAGTTTAAAAACAAATGTTGAAAACATGCTTCAAACTAAGGGTCAAAGTCTTCCGATGTACAACCAAGTCTACTGAATTTCTAAAGAGTTAATTGAATCAGCTGAGTTATCTTATCAACAGCTCAGTCGAGTCTGTTGAGTAGCTAACTCTGCTGTGAAGGTAAACTAAATTGTCCATCAAGGACCCAGCTGACTTGTGAGTTAACTCTGATTTTAAAAGGACTAAATCAATAATTTGGTGAAGTCTATTCAACCCCTCCTATAGACTTTACTTTATCACCCCTTGGAATCTACAGTAAGCGATGTTGGATAGAAGACTGGTACACATTCAACTGTGGAAACAGAAGACCACGTTGCCTTGCTATGCTAAATGAATGGATTTTTTCTCTTTAGGGACCGATTGGGTGATATTATAAGCTGTTGAGTTCCATGAATCTGGATATATGAAACGTGGTCGGGTCGTGGTCGTGGTTGTGGGAGGTGGGCCGTGGCAAAAAGTGCACACAAGCGTTTAGAAATAACTTGTGGCCTCCACTTGTCATATAATATATCCAACTTAAAATATCTTATAGTATATATATATATATATATATATATATATATATATATTAGGATAAACAAGGCTTAAATTTCAACAAGGGATAAGGCTTAGACATTTCAACTCCTTTTACAAATTGCCCATTCGCGTGCAATTTTTTTTTATAGCAATTTCTCACTCACCGAAATTTGACTTTGAGAACATAAAAATACTACAAACATCTACTTGGAACTTAGATTAACAATAAACCATATAATTCCTCCGAATTAAATATTAGCCACCGAAAATTTGGTTATAAGTTGCGTCTATGCCTAGTTTCTCAAAACCGAATTTCCAAAAGGGATACCATTTCCAATATCTACATTACTTATCACAAAGTTGTGATTGAAGGAATTGGATAATATTTTTTGAAGCATCTCTTAGGCGGATAAATGGTAATACATTTTATCTTCGTTGTAATAAATAAAAGAGATGATTAGAAATACTATCATGAGAGCTTAATTACAATAAAACTCAATTATCTTTCAAAATTATAAATACCTTCTTGACATTTGTTTCTACTTTACAAATTGCATTCTTGAATGGGTAATTTCTATAAGAAATACAAATCTCAATGGAGTATCTGAAGTATGGTCTCATAATTTTATAAGATAACTGGATTTTTATAATTAAGCTAAATCTGAGATAATTTTTGTAATTGTCCATAAATAAAGTTAAAGGCTGCAATATCTTATGGATAAATCTCACTTTGTCCCCCTATACTCTTCTTGAGTACCACTTTGCCCCATTATACTCTCAATTGTAGCACTATATTCCCTTATACTTTTAATTAGTATCACTTTACCCGCTTATCCTTTTAGAATATTATTTTATACTCATATATTCAAAACAATGACCATTTTATCCTTACATATTAGTTTTATTAAAATAACAAAATCATTTTAAAAGCATTTAATACTAATAAATTTGTACTTATTTTCTATTTTAACTTTCACAACTTGATTAATTATGTGAGGCCCCAGATTTTCAACCGTAGACGATACGATCGCGGGCATTACTTTTTCTTTTCCGATACAATTTTTTTTAAATATTCTGATAATTTATTCTTATATATAATATTTATTTTGCGATCCGTATTATGCTAATGGATTTAGCATCAGTTATCTATTTCATCTTAATGTCTTTGAAAACTATCTACTACTAAATTAGTATTTTAAAAATACAATACCTTTGTCTTGAAAGATCATTTAGTAGACATTCTATTTTCGAAACAATAATACTTGAGGTTTATTTTATATAAAATCCAACTTTTATAATGAAACAGCAAGTGTCTCATACTTGATTTTGTCAACTTACTTACTACTTGATTTAACTAATTTATACTTGGAATCATTTTTTTTTTGGTGTTTGTTAATGACACTTATTTTCACTTCTTTAACCACTGTCGATTTCTTTCGACTTGTAACGCGGGTTTTTAATCGGTTCAACTTGTTCTTTAGCGACTAGCTAATAAAACTCTTTTAAATAATATATTTATTATTATTTTAAAAATTTCGAAATTTAAAATTTATATATTTTAAAATAATTGTATAATTTAATTAATTGCTTGATTGATATGTTTGGCTTGTACTATTAATTTTAATTTTATTAAGTACCTTAGATTATAAGTGATGATACAACACTTGTGAATTATTAGGCACCTTATAACTTAGAAGACTTATTTTATTAGTGATATATAGCCTATAGAATAAGGAGCTTAACTTATGATAAGTGATTGTGAAATTGATAAGTGATTGCGGACTAGATAAGTCAATTTTTGGGACTTGATGATCTACACCAATCATCACAAAATTAGGACCCAAAAAGAATGAAAACTATTTGGGAAGCTCATGGACGTCCACATGGTGTTGGAGGGAGACAAAATGCAAGACATTACGCTTAAACATCTCAATCTAATATTCCTCTCAAATTCCCACCAATTCCCCATTAAATTATTCATCTCCCATCACCCACTCTCACAATTGTTTATTTCATTCAAACCTCCTACAAACAAGACAAAATTAGCTCATACCTTTAACCACCAAAATGTCTCCCATGCAAGAAGCAAAATTTCAAGACTTGAAAAAAAAATCCTTTCTCACTCCCTTGTGTAGTACACGGCCTTTGGAGATCAAATTTTGTTTCAATTTTCATTCTTCCCAACTCCAAGACTTGAATATCCTCTCACTTCTCTCTAGACATTCTCCTCCTTCTCTCTACAAACTCTTCTCCATATCTTCAAAAAAAACTTAACCAAAATTTCAAGAATTCCTTCCCCTTTTCTTCATAAATTTCGAAACCTACCCTACTACAAGGTAAGAATTTTGTTCCTCCTCTTGTCTTGGTATCATCTAACTACCTTCTTTCACTAATTAATTTAAGTTTTGAATTTTGATTTTGAGGTACTTAGAAGACTACTTGGAGACATGCAAGCCTTGTGATCACCTTAACAAGACTTGAAGAGAAATTGTTGGAAAATTTGACTATAAGGTAAGAAATGGGATTTTTGGTACATTTTCTTCTTCTCTTTCTATTTTCCAAATTTTGATACTCCATTTTCATTTTTGGAGTTTTAAGGGTTGACCTTTAAGGTTGTTATTAAGGGTGACCAAAATCTTACATTTTGAAGCCATTACTAGTCGCACTTTACTCACTACACAAGGTAAGTGTAGTATTTCCAATTTTCTCACCTTCTTCTTCTTCTCCTTAAATTTTTAACCTCATTTTCTAACTTCTATATTTTTTGATATTCCTTGACTTAGGGGTTGACCTAAGTCACTTCTACATCAAGAGTGATTTATTCTATTTTTCACCAACAAATTCATTTTTAAGGTGTGTGGAAAAAAAATCATTTCAACTTCTAGGTGTTTTTATTTAAATGCATATAGTATTTCAATTTTGAGCACTTGAGATATATATATTATGTATTTCTTGTTGATTTCATGTATCAAGTTGAAAAAATTCTCAAGTATGGCTCAAAAATGCTATTTATTGAAAAATATGTGCATGCATGTACACTTTATTGTTGTATTCGATGAATTCTTGTATGAAATGGACATGCATATTTATGATCCTTGAAATCCAAGTTTTGTATGACTTATAACCTGGACAAGTCGTGCATAATTGATTAAATTTCAATTTTTGGACATAAATGCAAAAATGGTAAGTTGGTGGACTTAATTGCAAGAAAATAAAATTTAAGGGATCCCTCTATAATTTTCGAATTTGGGGCTGTACTCAGGTTCAAAAATTATGTTTGGACATTTTAATAATGTGAAGCCCGATTTTTCGAAGCTATTAGTTGAACCTTATTGTTTTTTAAGCTTTTGATCGACTATTTTACCGCGTCATTTTGACGTGTAATTAATAATAATATATACATTTTGTATTTTATTTTATTTTATTTAATTACTTGTGATCATGATCATCATTAATTCTATTCCTCATTTATGATCACTTGATTGATCATTATTACTATTTTTGTATTTATTAGTCACCTTAGAATTTTAAGAGACTATTTATTTTAGAGACTTTTACCTTATAGAATTAAGATGTTGATTTAGATTAAGTGATCATGAGATTTACAAGTGATCAAGGAAATCACTAATTATTTTGGAGATTGATATATTTCATCTATTATCATCAAAATTGGGACAAAAAAAAATATATGGAATTACCATTTTGCCCTCATAGTGGACGGCCATGGTGGATATTTTGGGATAAAAATATCATCCAACTCTTGTACACATACACCATATATTAGTCATCTTGTGTATAATTATATCATTAATTCAAACATTATACACCATCTTATACACCAATTCTTTATTACTATTTTCCCCAACTTATTCCCACTTAACCAATATTCTTCTCAATATTCCCCAACATCATTCAAGCCCATACTTTGACTTGCATTTTGTCTCCATGCAAGAGGCAAATTACAAGACACAATTTGAACAAAATCATCTCTCTGTCTCTCTCTTGAAGTGGACGGCCATATGGCCATTTCTACACAAAATTTCTCTTCATTTCACCAACTCATATTCTAAGTCTTGCAAAAATCCTCCTCCTTCTCTCTAAAAACTCCCAACTTCTCTCTACTCTTCTTCTTACTTTCTTCTTCCATACTTAGAAAAAATTCAACATTTTCCTCCTTATACACCATAAAAATCGAACCACTATACTACAAGGTAAGAAATTTTAGCTTCAATCCATTTTGGATATCACCTTGTTCATCTCTTCCACCTTCTTAACTTAAGTTTGGATTTGGTTTTGGAGGTACATTTAGAAGACTTTGAAGGTTAGAGCTTGACAACATTTTGAAGAAGGACCTCAAGCTTGAAGAAGAATATAGTAGAGAAAATTTGACTACAAGGTAAGAATTGTGTACTAGACCCCTTCTTTCCTACTCTTCCTATTTTTTTCAAATTTTAACACCCCTTTTTCATTTTTGAGAAATAGGGGCTGACCTTAGGAGATTTTTGGAGTTGAGCCAAAATTCCAATTCTTGAGCTTCAACTAGTCTCCAAACATCTACTACACAAGGTAAAGTGTAGTCCTTTTCATTTCCTTATTTCCTTCTTTTTCTCCTTAATTTTTCTCTCATTTTTCTAACTCCAAATTTTGATATTTTCTTGACTTAGGGGCTGACCTAAGAAGCCTCATCCAAAAATTGTGAAATTATCCTTTTATTTCACAATTTCCAAAATTAAGGTGGGTGGAAAAATATTTTCCAACTTTTAGGTGTTTTATTAAAATGCATGTAGAAAATTTGATCATGAGCCTTGAGATATATATAATCTATGTATTGCATGTCAATTTTATATATCAAGTCATGAAAATTCTCAAGAGTTGCTCAAATTTGCTATTTATTGAATTTTAAGTGCATGCATGTGCAATTTAATGTTTTAATTGATGAATTCTTGTATGTATTGGACATGCATGTGTATGATCTTTAAATTCTATGTTTTGGATGCCTTATAACCTGGAAAAGTCGAGCATAATTGATTAAATTTCAATTTTGGACTTAAAATGTAAAAATGGAAAGTTGGTGGACTAAATTGCAAGAAAATGAAAGTTAAAGGACCCCCTGCAAATTTCGAAATTTGGGACTGTACTCAGGTTCAAAAATGACTTTTGGACATTTTAATAATGTTTTAAGAGTTTTAAGATAAATAAAATCAACCTTTAAAAGCCCAAGGACTAGATTGTAAAATTTTGAAAGTTTAAGGGCTACTTTGCAATTTTTAAAACTGTACCAGACCTAAACTTTATAAATTGAAATTTTTACTTTTAAGTTACTGGGAATCACATATTTTAAAAGTATTCCAAAATCCAAGTGGTTAGGGCTTGGAAAACAATTTTACTAAAATTGAGGGACTAATGTGAAAAATATTAAACTTGAGGACCCAAATGAAATTTCCAGGACTTATGCAGCCCATGCACCTGGGAATACTAACTTAACTATAACTTAATTGTATTTTGGACCCAAGGTTCAAATTTCATAACAATTGGACCCCTAAAAGCCTTAAAGGCAATTATTTTAAAATGGGACAAAAATGATATTTTCAAAGGTTGAAGGACCTACACATATTGCTTTTAAAAACTGCTTTTGTCCCAATATCCTAATAACCATAGTGACATTTTCCAACTGGAACCACCTTAAAATCCCTTCCGGTTTGTGAGTTCCAATTTTTAAAACTTAAGGTCCGAATTGACAATTTTTACAAATTTGGGGCCAATGTGAGATTTTTACAAAAACTAGACCTCAAAACTTTAAAAACCTGAATCTCTGGACAATTTGGAGAATTTAGGAACTGACCTCATAATTTTTCAAGGTCGGGATATTTAATTATTCAATTTTAACCCCAAAAGTGTTAGTTTTTACAAAACGGGGCTAAATTACAATTTCTCTTTTATAAAGGACCTAACTCAAATTATTTTCTCTTTTACTAAAATAGCCCTGGACTCTCTGAATTTGAGATTTAATTAAAGTATTTTACTTTTCTCAAAACCCTTGACTTATCGTATCAATTTGACCGATTAATACCCGATCGCGGAGCGACTTCCTCGCCTTGCGATTTTGAATCTATAACGGGACTCATGTTCCACCTAATCTTTCAAGATATCGAAGATTGCTTATCCTTCCGATGATCATCTTCACCAATACTCCACCAACGCCATAATTACCACTCGCGCTTTTCAAAACTTTTCCTAAACTGCTTCCCTGAATCAATAATACTCGACTGCCTGGTTGACTGTCTGTAATTGTTATTACCTTCCTGCCTGAGTCAACTTGGTGTGTCGAGCTCACAGTCGGAATGGATACGTCGGGGATGGAACAAGGCAGCTCGGCTGCTATTCCACTCTTCGGCCCCATCGCCCTAATCCCGCAATGGCGAGGGACGGAGTTTGTCCAAGGGAAGCGGGTCGTAGCATCGAGGTATAATCATGATTATGACGGATCCGAGCCTCGCCAGCTCTCCACTGGGATTTTGTCTTTGCTACGGAGCGATAAGGTGCCGGTCTTGGACCATATCGACCGGGAGTTACAAGGAAGAACGAAGGAATCATTTGTCCGATCCACACGATTCCGGAGTTATCGTCCCGCTTTTGGTTGGCGTTACATTTCCGTATGCAACCGCTACTGTTTTGCATTGGTTGGCGCTACAAGTCCGTGACGCAACCATTATTTTGCCTTGCATAGGATTGGCGTTACACTTCCGCACGCAATCCTACTGTCTTGATTGTATCACATAGTGCCTATGTGACCATGAATCTATTTTCTTAAATCGTATAAGTATATTATTTAAATATTTTATCACGACGGTTGTGAATCGTGTGTGAAATCATGCATCATACTCACGTATTTTCATATAATGTTTTCTCACATTAACTATATTGCGCCACACTCGCATTACCGATCACCCCATCCATCGAGATTTTTGTCTCATCCCCACCTGTTTTCTAACCTTAGATGAGGATTTATTTGGAGATCTTTGAACCGGCTCTGGATTGAGACCTTGTTCTACGCTTGTTGGATTTATCGCTTCTTGTTGTTGATTGGACTCTTTTCTTATTATATTGTTGTTGGACTTTTGTATCCTAATCAATTCGGGTTTTGTAATTGAGGGTGTATGACTCTTTGACTTTAAGTTACTACCTTGTTGAATTTCGGGTTGTAATTTGGATGTTGGAATGTAGACTTTAAGTGATAACTTGTATCCGTTATTTATTTCACGCTATTTAGACTCTGTCTTATTGGGTTCTCATTGGTATTGTCCTGGATCGTTAGTCCATTTGTATTTAAGTTGTGAATCGTTCGTCGTGTCCCGTTTGGGGCGTGAGAAAAGAGTGGTATCGAGCTCGGCTAGTAAGATGGAAACTTACACCGAGTGACCCAGATAGGACCTCGATGCGTGTTTTGGGTAGTACCGCGACTTGACTAATTAAGTGTGAAATCGATTTCAAATTGGCATAGAACCGTCTTATTGTTATTTGAACTAAGTTAGAATGCATACTTTGAGATTTCATAATCATACTTGTCTTGACTTAGTTGATTTTGATCGATTTCCTTACTCATTCTTCCTTATTCTTTCTTATCTTTCCTCTACCTTTGACTAATCCGCCTTAGTTTTGTTTATCGGGATGGAGCCGACGCCGCCACGTTGTGGGATGTATTCCATGCCCGTCTTTGAGCGGGAATATTACCGGGCACGGCGATGATTCATTGGCACCGGAAAGCGAACGCGTGACCACGAACTAGCCGGGAGCGCTAACGCAACAGAGCGACTCATCGCTTGGCGATAAGCAAGATGAGAAGAACGAATGACCACCGTCATCAGGACCGTGATAACACCATAAGAGAGCGGGAGGACCAAATACAAAGTATCCAGGAGCGCCGGATAACATGCGGGAGAAAATGAAGAGGACGAGCAACGGTCGCCGTAAATGGGAGATTGATGCCCGCCTATCCCGTAATCTTGTCGATCGCTTGAGAGAGACCCTCATCAAGATGATGTGATCATTGAGGACCTTACAGTGCCCTAGCTCGGAGGGACGCCGCACTAGAGGTCGCTTTAGCGGACTAATGCTCACCATTGCCACCGCCCGAGGTGGAACGCACTGATGCCGAGGAAGATGCCGAGGAAGATCCCGAGGAGGATCCGATCGACATTGGAGAGCGGGAGAGGTGCTCCACTCGATGAGGCTCAGGGATTTGAGCAGTGGTTGGACTTTGTGGATTGGCCCGAGGTTGAGGCGCCGCCTCAACCCGACCCAGCCCCGATCATAGACATAGCTGCGAGCGATGATGATGGCGATCTCACTGATTAGCTAGCAGATTGTCAGTTTGTACTTTTGTTGTTGTAGCCGTGTAATCCAGTGTTGTACCTTACATTATTGTACTAGATTCGGATGTATTTTGATTCCATGTATCTGACTTAGTATTCTGCTGATGTACTTTGGGTGTATTCAATTTTATATTAATGGATATACCTTTTGCTATTTATTCAGTGTCTTGTGTCTGATGTTACTTTCCCTACGATATCTTTTGCTTTACGCGAATAATTATTGTATTCATTTACTCGCAAATCGCAACTAACACTTCAAGATACAGAATGGCAGAACATCGAAGACGTGGGAGACCTCGTCGCGTTCCACGAGGAGACGACGATGTACCCAGGGATCGGGTACCCTCTCCGGAATTACCACCACCTCCTCCACTGCTGCAGAGACAATGACCATTGCACAAGCATTGCAAAGCAAATACTGGTGTTTATGAGGCAACAGGCAGAGCCTCAACCCCGTGCTCCCGAACTCCGCCCGAGAGGCGAACGATCGCACATTGGAGCAATTCTCTGGTTCGACCCACCAACCTTCTTGGGGGAGCGGACGATGTGAAAGCGGAAGAATGGATAGAGAAGCTAGAAAATATCTTCAATTCTCTTCAATACTCCGATGAGCGAGAGAGTCACACTCGTTGTATTTAAATGCGGAATCGGCGGCTAGAGACCGGTGGAGGGCGAGTTGAAAGGAGATGGGAACAGGACCGGGTAATCGATCATGGGGAAATTTCTTGGCTGAGTTCAATGAACATTATATTCCCAGTGTCGTGAAGGAAGCAGGGATGAATTCCATAGATTGAGGCGAGGAACCCTGTTGTGGCTCAAGATTTAGTCGAATTTCACCGATTGTCCAAGTATGCTCTGGGGACAATCGATCAAGAGGATAAACTTTACAAGTTCACTCGAGGATTGAAACCGGAACTTGAGAAATAGTTGTTGATCGTTGAACGGCAACCTACTCACCATGATAAGCGACTCTGCATTGAGTCGGGGGATCAACCGTATTGGGATGATTCAACAGAGTAGGCCATCGAACAGTTTTAAGAGGCCGGTGTGTGGGACAGCCATCTAAATCGCCTACTAAGTTTCGAAGGGACCGGTTAAGGGATGAGACAAAGGAAAGAGACCAAGACAAGGAAAGCGGGTCAAGAATGTGCGCATTGCGATGTTAAACCGGGACATATGCCGCAAGCAATTCTTTGGCGTAAACAAGGAAGGTGTTTGCGTTTGTGGTAGTAATCGCACACGATTTGCAAGATTGCCAAGTACAATGACCGATCTAAACAAACGCAACCCACGAAGCCGTGAAACGGCGCCAGGGTAATCGGGTAAGGATGCCCGCTCGAGCATTTGCACTAGCCGGACGGGAGGCTCGGAGGCAACAGGCGTGGTGGAAGGTACGCTTCTAGTATCTAACCACTACGCTAAAATGTTGTTCGACCCTGGATCAACGCATTCATTTGTTGCACCGCATTTTGTACACAAACGCATGCATGCATGCATGGAACATATGCCTATATGCTTAGAAGTGTCAACTCCTATGGGTGCGAGTCGGATAACGGATATTATCTATAATGCATGCGAAGTTAAGATTCTTTGAGATAAACTTTCCCGCCGATTTGATCTTATTACCTATATCCGAATACGACGTAATATTGGGAATGAACTGGTTATCTACACACCATGCACAAATAGACCGCCATAACAAGTCCATTAAGCTATGTGAACCAGGAAAACCCGAAGTGGAGATTTCGGGAAGGGCACGAGTTAAGATTGCCCCAATCATTTCAAAGAATAAAAGCGAGAAGGGCGATCACTAGAGGGGCTCAGGGTACTTGGCGTTTGTAATTAACAAACCCAAGGTTGAGATACAAATCAACCAAGTACCTATAGTATCAAAGATATACGGATGTATTTCCACAAGAACTCACCACTATCCCTCCAGGATAGGAAGTCGAGTTCACCATCGAGGTGTTGCCAGGGACGCCCGATTGCCGAACACCGTATAGAATGGCTCCTCTTGAGTTACAAGAGTTGAAAACGCAATTCTGGTAAAAACCGATGGATGTGGGATTTATTCGATCGAGTACGTCTCCGTGGGGAGCACTGTCTTTGCTGTTCGTCAAAAAGAAGGATGGCACATTAAGACTATGTATAGATTATCGTGGACTTAATAGTGTGACTATCAAAAACAAATATCCCCTCCCGAGGATAGATGAACTATTTGATCAACTTCAAGGAGCAACGGTGTACTCAAGTTTGATTTACAACAAGGATATTACCAACTGAAAATCCGCATGAAGGAGACATTTCCAAAAGCGCATTTCAAACCCGATATGGACACTACGAGTTTGTAGTAATGTCTTCGGTCCGGACGAATGCACCATCAAGCATTTATGGACCGATGCATCGAGTCTTCCAACCTTATTTGGATCAATTCGTAGTGATATTCATTGATGACATACTAGTATACTCTAAGTCTAGAGAAGAGCACTAACGTCATCTCAAAATCGTTTTAGAGACACTGCGAGAGCATAAGATGTATGCCAAATTCAGCAAGTGCGAATTTTGGCTTAGTGAAGTCGCATTCTTGGGACATATAGTATCCCAAGACTTTGGGATTGCGGTAGATCCTTCGAAGGTACAGCGGTGGTTGAATGGAAACAACCCGAGTTTGTAACGAAATCGAAGTTTCAGGACTAGTGGATATTATCGAAGATTTATCCAGGACTTCTCCAAGATAGCCGGACCACTCACTCGACTAACCGGGAAGCAAGTCAAGATTGAGTGGAGCGACAAGTGCGAGACGAGTTTCAAGAGTGAAGAAACGACTTACTACTCCGGCTCGATCTTAGCCCTTCCAAAGGGAAATGAGAAAACTTTGTCGTCTACAAGTGATGCATCAAAAGAAGGACTAGGAGCAAAGTGCTCATGCGGGAAGGAAAGGTTATCGCTTATGCATCACGAAAGCTCAAGCCGTATGAGGCCAATTATCCAACGCATGACTTGGAATTGGCGGCGATAGTTTTCAGCGTTGAAGAAATGGAGACACTATCTCTACGGAGCAACATTCACGGTTTTCACGGATCATAAGAGCTTGAAGTATCTATTCTCCCGAAAGACCTCAAACTGAGGCAACGGAGATGGATGGAGTTGATTGAGGACTATCACTTTGATATTCAATACCATCACGGCAAAGCTAACGTCGTAGCGTACGCCTAAGCGTAAAGGCGAGTTTAGCCGGACTTATGATTCGAGAGTGGGAATCATTAAAGGAGTGAGCAATTGGAATTTGACGAGAACCAATACTCAGATTTCATGTGCTAACATTTCGATACACCCAATCTCGAGTGGGATCAAAGAAGCACAAGAGAAAGATACACATCTTCAAAAGCGAAGGAGAAGATACTTAAAGGAGAAAGATCGAATTCTCGGTACACCAAGATGGAGTTATCGGGTTCGGAATCGAGTGTGTGTACCAAATGATGAGCAAAAAGTTAGGAATAAAATCCTAGCAGAGGCACACCGTTCAAAATACACTATACATCCTGGAGGAAACAAGATGTATAAGGATTTGAAACGAAGTTATTGGTGGGTAAACATGAAGAACCAGGTAGCGAGCTCGTTGGGAGATGTTTGACTTGTCAACGAGTAAAAGCACAACACCAACGACCATCGGTTTACTACAACCGTTGAGAATTCGAGTGGAAATGGGAACATATAACGATGGACTTTGTGACGGATCTACCAAGGACCGAGGAGGAGGCCATGATGCTATCGGGTAGTTGTAGACCGACTCACGAAATCGCACACTTTTTACCCATCAAGAAAAGCGATAGCTTGCAGAAACTTTGCAGACTTATATCCAGAAATCATTCGACCGCATGGAGTACCGTCGATATAGTATCCGACAGAGACCCGAGGTTTGTCTCCAGATTTTGGAAGTGCTTACACGAGGAATTAGGTACCTCACTAAGTTTCAAAGACAAAGAAGACATCCACAAACCGATGGATGGACGGTCCGAGTGAACAATTCAAACCCTTGAAGATATGTTGCGAGCCCGCACTGGATTTTCAAGGAAGTTGGGATTCGCACTTACCATTAGCCGGTCGCCTACAATAACAGATTATCGGCCACGATTGGGATGGCACCCTACGAGGCATTGTATGGGCAAAAATGTAGATCCCCACTACACTGGGAGATTGATGACCAATGGACTCGAAAGAGAACGAAAGTCGCCGATTCCAAAGTCGACTTAGTTCGGGAGGCCATGGAGAAGGTCAAGCTGACCAAGGAGCGGATTCGCACGGCTCGGAGCCGCCAAAAGAGTTACGCGGACAAGAGAAGAAAGGATTTAGAATTTGAAGTCGGTGATGAAGTATTTCTCGGACTCTCACCACGGAAAGGATTGATCATCCGAAGAAAGGAGGCAAGTTGAGTCCGAGATATGTTGGACCTTACAAGATTTTACGGAGGATCGGGAAGTTAGCCTACGAGACTCGAGTTACCGATTACCATATGCAGGAATGCACGATGTATTCCATGTTTCGAGATCGAAGAAGTATCAACCGGATCCCGAGCATATCATCACCGAGATACTCCTCCTCTAATGGAAAATCTATCCTACACCGAGAGGCCAATCGGGATCATCGATCGGCCAGATACGACAGCGATTGCGTAAGAGAGAATTACGATGGTTAAAGTGGTGTGGAGAACCACAACCGAGACGAAGACGCAACGTGGGAAATGGAAGATGACATAAGGAATCAATATCCATAACTATTTCAAGAGAATTTGGGGACCAAATTCTTTTAAGGAAGGGAGGATGTGAAGCCCGATTTTTTTAAAGCTATTAGTTGAACCTTATTGTTGTTTAAGCTTTTGATCGACTATTTTACCGCGTCATTTTGACGGGTAACTATTAATAATATATATACATTTTGTATTTTATTTCATTTTATTTAATTACTTGTGATCATGATCATCATTAATTCTATTCCTCATTTATGATCACTTGATTGATCATTATTACTATTTTGTATTTATTAGTCACCTTATAATTTTAAGAGACTATTTATTTTAGAGACTTTTACCTTATAGAATTAAGATGTTGATTTAGATTAAGTGATCATGACATTTACAAGTGATCAAGGAAATCACTAATTATTTTGGAGATTGATATATTTCATCTATTATCATCAAAATTGGGACAAAAAAATATATGGAATTACCATTTTGCCCTCATAGTGGACGGCCATGGTGGATATTTTGGGATAAAAATATCATCCAACTCTTGTACAGATACACCATATATTAGTCATCTTTTGTATAATTATATCATTAATTCAAACATTATACACATCATCTTATACACCAATTCTTTATTACTATTTTCCCCAACTTATTCCCACTTAACCAACATTCTTCTCAATATTCCCCAACATCATTCAAGCCCATACTTTGACTTGCATTTTGTCTCCATGCAAGAGACAAATTACAAGACACAATTTGAACAAAATCATCTCTCTCTCTCTCTTGAAGTGGACGGCCATATGGCCATTTCCTACACAAAATTTCTCTTCATTTCACCAACTCATATTCTAAGTCTTGCAAAAATCCTCCTCCTTCTCTCTAAAAACTCCCAACTTCTCTCTACTCTTCTTCTTACTTTCTTCTTCCATACTTAGAAAAAAATTCAACATTTTCCTCCTTATACACCATAAAAATCGAACCACTATACTACAAGGTAAGAAATTTTAGCTTCAATCCATTTTGGATATCACCTTGTTCACTCTTCCACCTTCTTAACTTAAGTTTGGATTTGGTTTTGGAGGTACATTTAGAAGACTTTGAAGGTTAGAGCTTGACAACATTTTGAAGAAGGACCTCAAGCTTGAAGAAGAATATAGTAGAGAAAATTTGATTACAAGGTAAGAATTGTGTACTAGACCCTTCTTTCCTACTCTTCCTATTTTTTTCAAATTTTAACACCCCTTTTTCATTTTTGAGAAATAGGGGCTGACCTTGGGAGATTTTTGGAGTTGAGCCAAAATTCCAATTCTTGAGCTTCAACTAGTCTCCGGACATCTACCTCACAAGGTAAAGTGTAGTCCTTTTCATTTCCTTATTTCCTTCTTTTTCTCCTTAATTTTTCTCTCATTTTTCTAACTCCAAATTTTGATATTTTCTTGACTTAGGGGCTGACCTAAGAAGCCTCATCCAAAAATTGTGAAATTATCCTTCTATTTCACAATTTCCAAAATTAAGGTGGGTGGAAAAATATTTTCCAACTTTTAGGTGTTTTATTAAAATGCATGTAGAAAATTTGATCATGAGCCTTGAGATATATATAATCTATGTATTGCATGTCAATTTTATATATCAAGTCATGAAAATTCTCAAGAGTTGCTCAAATTTGCTATTTATTGAATTTTAAGTGCATGCATGTGCAATTTAATGTTTTAATTGATGAATTCTTGTATGTATTGGACATGCATGTGTATGATCTTTAAAATCTATGTTTTGGATGCCTTATAACCTGGAAAAGTCGAGCATAATTGATTAAATTTCAATTTTGGACTTAAAATGTAAAAATGGAAAGTTGGTGGACTAAATTGCAAGAAAATGAAAGTTAAAGGACTCCCTGCAAATTTCGAAATTTGGGACTGTACTCAGGTTCAAAAATGACTTTTGGACATTTTAATAATGTTTTAAGAGTTTTAAGATAAATAAAATCAACCTTTAAAAGCCCAAGGACTAGATTGTAAAATTTTGAAAGTTTAAGGGCTACTTTGCAATTTTAAAACTGTACCAGACCTAAACTTTATAAATTGAAATTTTTACTTTTAAGTTACTGGGAATCACATATTTTAAAAGTATTCCAAAAATCCAAGTGGTTAGGGCTTGGAAAACAATTTTACTTAAATTGAGGGACTAATGTGAAAAATATTAAACTTGAGGACCCAAATGAAATTTCCAGGACTTATGCAGCCCATGCACCTGGAATACTAACTTAACTATAACTTAATTTTATTTTGGACCCAAGGTTCAAATTTCATAACAATTGAACCCCTAAAAGCCTTAAAGGCAATTATTTTAAAATGGGACAAATGATATTTTCAAAAGTTGAAGGACCTACACATATTGCTTTTAAAAATTGCTTTTGTCCCAATATCCTAATAACCATAGTGACATTTTCCAACTGGAACCACCTTAAAAGCCCTTCCGGTTTGTGAGTTCGAAATTTTAAAACTTAAGGTCCGAATTGACAATTTTTACAAATTTGGGGCCAATGTGAGATTTTTACAAAAACTTGACCTCAAAACTTTAAAAACCTGAATCTCTAGACGATTTGGAGAATTTAGGAACTGACCTCATAATTTTTCAAGGTCGGGATATTTAATTATTCAATTTTAACCCCAAAAGTGTTAGTTTTTACAAAACGGGCTAAATTACAAATTCTCTTTTATAAAGGACCTAACTCAAATTATTTTCTCTTTTACTAAAATAGCCCTGGACTCTCTGAATTTGAGATTTAATTAAAGTATTTTACTTTTCTCAAAACCTTTGACTTATCGTATCAATTTGACCGATTAATACCCGATCGCGGAGCGACTTTCGCCTTGCGATTTTGAATCTATAACGGACTCATGTTCCACCTAATCTTTCAAGATATCGAAGATTTCTTATCCTTCCGATGATCATCTTCACCAATACTCCACCAACGCCATAATTACCACTCGCGTTTTTCAAAACTTTTCCTAAATGTTTCCCTGAATCTATAATACTCATTTGCTGGTTGGTATGCTCGTAATTGTTATTACCTTTCGCTGAGTCAACTTGGTGTGTCGAGCTCACGTCGGAATGGATACGTCGGGGATGGGAACCGGCAGCTCGGCCGCTATTCCACTCTTTCGGCCCCATCGCCCTAATCCCGCAACCGAGGGACGGAGTTTGTCGAGGGAAGCGGGTCGTAATCTTGAGGTATAATCATGATTATGACGGATCCGAGCCTCGCCGGCTCCACCGGGATTTTGTCTTTGCCTACGGAGCGATAAGGTGCCGGTCTTGGACCATCTTGACCGGGAGTTACAAGGAAGAACGAAGGAATCATTTGTCGATCCACACGATTCCGGAGTTATCGTCCGTTTTGGTTGGCGTTACATTTCCGCACGCAACCGCTACCTGTTTTGCATTGGTTGGCGCTACAAGTCCGTCACGCAACCATTATTTGCCTTGCATAGGATTGGCGTTACACTTCCGCACGCAATCCTACTGTCTTGATTTGTATCACATAGTGTCATGTGACCATGAACTATTTTCTTAAATGTATAAGTATATTATTTAAATATTTTATCACGACGCTTAGAAGCGTAATGCGAAATCATGCATCATACTCACGCGTTTTCATATAATGTTTTCTCACATTAACTATATTGCGCCACACACTCGCATTACGATCACCCCATCCACTAAGATTTTTGTCTCATCCCCACTGTTTTCTAACCTTAGATGAGGATTTATTTGGAGATGCCGAACCGAAGCTCTGGATTGAGACCTTGTTCTACGCTTGTTGGATTTATCGCTTCTTGTTGTTGATTGGACTCTTTTCTTATTATGTTGTTGTTGGACTTTTGTATCCTAATCAATTCGGGTTTGTAATTGAGGGGCGTATGACTCTTTGACTTTAAGTTACTACCTTGTTGAATTTCGGGTTGTAATTTGGATGTTGGAATGTAGACTTTAAGTGATAACTTGTATCTCATTATTTATTTCATTTCTATTTAGACTCTGTCTTATTGGGTTCTCATTGGTATTATGCTGGATTTGTTAGTCCATTTGTATTTAAGTTGTGAATCGTTCGTCGCGTCCCGTTTGGGCGTGACAAATAAAGTTTTAAGAGTTTTTAGATAAATAAAATCCACCTTTAAAAGCCTAAGGACTAGATTGCAAAATTTTAAAAGTTTAAGGGCTACATTGCAATTTTCAAACTGTACCAGACCATATTTTTAAAATTTGAAATTTTAACTCTTAAGGGACTGGAAATAACATATTTTAAGTGTATTCCTAAAATCCAAGTGTTTAGAGCTTGGAAAGCAATTTTATAAAAATTGAGGACCAAATTGTAAAAGATTAAACTTGAGGACTCAAATGAAATTTCCAGGACTTATACAGTTCATGTATCTGGAAATACTAATTTAACTATAACTTAATGATATTTTGGACCCAAGGTTCAAATTTCATAACAATTGAACCCCTAAAAGCCTTAAAGACAATTATTTTAAAATGGGACAAAAATGAGATTTTCAAACGTTAAGGGACCTATACTTATTTATTTTAAAAACTGTTTTTGTCCCAATATCCCACTGAACTTAGTGACATTTTCCAATTGGAATCACATTAAAAGCCCTTCCGGTATGTGAGGTCCAATTATTTTAAACTTAGGGCCCGAAATGATAATTTTAATAAATTTGGGGCCAATATGAGATTTTTATAAAAACTCGACCTCAAAACTTTAAAAACCTGAATCTTTGAACAATTTAGAGAATTTAGGAACTGACCTCATAATTTTTCAAGGTCGGAACATTTATTTATTCAATTTTAACCCCAAAAGTATTGGTTTTACAAAACGGGGCTGATTGTAAATTTTCTTTTTCTTTTTAACAAGGACCTAACTCAAATTATTTTTCTTTTAAAGACACAGCCCTGGACCCTCTGACTTTAATAATTAATTAAAATATTTTATTTTCTCAAAAATCCCTTGACTTATCGGATCGTCTTGACCGATTAATACCCGATCCCGGGGCGACTTCCTCGTCTTGCGATTTCGAATCTATAACGGGACTTATGTTCCACCTAATCTTTCAAGATATCAAAGATTGCTTATCATCTCGATAATCAACTTCATCCAAATAACTCCACTAACGCTTTACCACTCGCAATTTCAAAAACTTTTCCTAAACTGCTTCCCTGAATCAATAATACTCGACTGCTTGGTTGACTACCTGAACTTGTATTGACTTTCCTACCTGAGTCAACTTGGTGTATCAAGCTCACAGTCGGAATGGATACGTCGGGGGATAGAAGGGGCAGCTCAATTTTGCTATTCCACTCTCCGGCCCCATCGTCCTAATCCCGCATGGCGAGGGATGGAGTTTGTCCGGGAAGCGGGTCGTAGTACTTGAGGTATAATCATGATTATGACAATCCAGGGCCTAGCTAGCTCTCTACGTGGATTTGTCTTTGCCATGGAGCGATAAGGTGGCAGGTCTTGGACCATCTTGCTCGGGAGTTAAAAGGAAGAACGAAGGAATCTTTGTCGATCCACACGATTACGGAGGTTAATCGGACCCGTTTGGTTGGCGCTACAAATCCGTACGCAACCGCTACTTGTATTGCATTGGTTGGCGCTACAAATCCGTACGCAACCATTACATGTCTTGCATAGGATTGGCGTTACATTCCGTACGCAATCCTACATGTCTTGTCACGAATCACATAGTGCCTGTGTGACCACGAACTATTTCTTAAATTGTATAAGTATATTACATAAATATATTTATCACTTGTGGATGTGTGTGAAATCACGCATCATATATCACGCATTTTTCATATTTGGTTTTCTTGTATTAACTATATTTATCGCCACACTTGCACACGATCACCCCATCCACCGAGATTTGTCTCATCCTCCTGTTTTTCTAACGGCTAGATGAGGAGTACGTTGAAGATGCCGAACCTACTATGGACTGATTTCCGTGCTCACTTTGTTGAAATTTGTACTTGTATTTTATTTTCCGTTGCTTTAGACTCTATTTCATTTAGGGTTATGTTGATATTTGTCTAGACTGTTGGGTTTACTTATACTTAAGTTGTGAATCGTCGTCGTGTTCCCGTTTGGGGCGTGACAGTTTTAGTGGTATCAGAGCTCGGCTAGTAAAATGGAAACTTACACCGAGCTGACCCAAGATAGGTTCCTCTGCCTAGGATTGGGTACCACTACTAGATGGCCTAAGTTGAATCTTGGACGACTATTTGAACTCTTTCGGGTTGTCATAGTGTTAAAATACCCGGATATTCCTCCGTTTGGACGTAGGTGATTTAGAAATTCCTTGATTTGAAGGCTAATGCCCTGTTATGATGAGACTTAATAGATATAAGGTTATCACTTGACAATATATGATTTGGTTATATGATATATTATGGAATCTAGATACCTAATGATGTTACTTTGGAGAATGATAGAGTGAGAATAACTAAGTATGATTTACCGATGATGCCTTTGCGTTATTCATCCAAAATACTTGTACAAGCTTAAGTGTGGAACTTTGACTTGTGGTTTGGGTATCACAAATAAGATACGCCAAGGATATGAATACTACATGATCTTGACTAGATGTCGCTTCTAAGTATTTCGTAAGTTGTAATGACTAAGTTATGAATTGTGTTTGTATGATGATTATCTAGGATCATTCGGGGTACTATTGCGATACAGACACTTATCTGATATTTGAATTGGTCGATTGATTGAGTTGGTTGATTGTGACTTAGTTATCGATTATTTAAGTATTGATTAACCAATGATGAGATGGACACTATATAAGGTATTTAAGAAGCGTGACTTTATCTGGAATGATGGAGGTCCGTGTGGATATGGGAAACTGAGATTGCTATCTAGATTTTTGCAGAAACGACTCCTATGATTACAACCTTAGAAATTACTTATTTAATGATTGATGAGGTCTCAACTATTATATATTGGTGGATGGAAATTTTGGGTTGATCTTATACTTTAGCGATGAAATCTACAATCAATTGTTCAAGGAAAGATACGACGATATTAATAAGTGTCTACTATTAAATTGAGGCTATTGATGTGAGTACCACTTTCTTAAGTGAATGAAATATTGACAAGTTGTGACAAGCAATGATATATTCGAGATTTTAATTATAAGATGTATATGTTGAGCTAATAATTATGGGAATAGTACATTAGAGCGATGTGTGAAGTATATATGACTGGCTAAGCGATAATCGAATAATGTTGCAAATCTTACGGATCATATGTATAGGGTACTATGAATAGTATTTATTATGCGATAATGAGAAGAAATATTGAGTATCGCTAAGGTTGTTAGAAATATTTTTGCAGAATTATTATTGGAAGTTGACTGATATGAACTCAGATCAGATGTAGGTGCCCCTAGGCCTCCTAAGTTTTAATATTGAGGATATGACAGATCCGCATGAATAGATACAATAAGTATGAATCTCGTCCAGAATTTGAAAGGAATTATTTGTAAGAGAATTTGAGGACCAAATTCCTTTGAGGAGGGAGGATGTGAGGCCCCAGATTTTCAACCGTAGACGACACGATCGCGGGCATTACTTTTTCTTTTCCGATACAATTTTTTAAATATTCTGATAATTTATTCTTATATTTAATATTTATTTTGCGATCCGTATTATGCTAGTGGATTTAGCATCAGTTTTCTATTTCATCTTAATGTCTTTGAAAACTATCTACTACTAAATTAGTATTTTAAAAATACAATACCTTTGTCTTGAAAGATCATTTAGTAGACATTCTATTTTCGAAACAATAATACTTGAGGTTTACTTTATATAAAATCCAACTTTTATATTGAAATAGCAAGTGTCTCATACTTGATTTTGTCAACTTACTTACTACTTGATTTAACTAATTTATACTTGGAATCATTTTTTTTTTGGTGTTTGTTAATGACACTTATTTTCACTTCTTTAACCACTGTCGATTTCTTTCGACTTGTAACGTGGGCTTTTAATCGGTTCAACTTGTTCTTTAGCGACTAGCTAATAAAACTCTTTTAAATAATATATTTATTTTTATTTCAAAAATTTCTAAATTTAAAATTTATATATTTAAAAATAATTGTATAATTTAATTAATTGCTTGATTGATATGTTTGGCTTGTACTATTAATTTTAATTTTATTAAGTACCTTAGATTATAAGTAATGATACAACACTTGTGAATTATTAGGCACCTTATAACTTAGAAGACTTATTTTATTAGTGATATATAGCCTATAAAATAAGGAGCTTGACTTATGATAAGTGATTGTGAAATTGAAAAGTGATTGTTGACTAGATAAGTCAATTTTTGGGACTTGATGATCTACACCAATCATCACCAAATTAGGACCAAAAAAAAACTATTTGGGAAGCTCATGGACGTCCACATGGTGTTGAAGGAGACAAAATGCAAGACATTATGCTTAAACATCTCAATCTAATATTCCTCTCAAATTCCCACAATTCCCCATTAAATTATTCATCTCCCATCACCCACTCTCACAATTGTTTATTTCATTCAAACCTCCTACAAACAAGACAAAATTAGCCCATATCTTTGACCACCAAAATGTCTCTCATGCAAGAAGCAAAATTTCAAGACATGCAAAAAAAAAAAAATCCTTTCTCACTCCCTTGTGTAGTACACGACCATATGGCCTCTTTGGAGATCAAATTTTGTTTCAATTTTCATTCTTCCCAACTCCAAGACTTGAAGATCCTCTCACTTCTCTCTAGACATTCTCCTCCTTCTCTCTACAAACTCTTCTTCATATCTTCAAAAAAAACTTAACCAATATTTCAAGAATTCCTTCCCCTTTTCTTCATAAATTTCGAAACCTACCCTACTACAAGGTAAGAATTATGTTCCTCCTCTTGTCTTGATATCATCTAACTACCTTCTTTCACTAATTAATTTATGTTTTGAATTTTGATTTTGAAGTACTTGGAAGACTACTTGGAGACATGCAAGCCTTGTGATCACCTTAACAAGACTTGAAGAGAAATTGTTGGAAAATTGGACTATAAGGTAAGAAATGGGATTTTTACTACATTTTCTTCTTCTCTTTCTATTTTCCAAATTTTGATACTCCATTTTGATTTTTGGAGTTTTAGGGGCTGATCTTGAAGGTTGTTATTAAGGGTGACCAAAATCTTACATTTTGAAGCCATTACTAGTCACACTTTACTCACTACACAAGGTAAGTGTAGTATTTCCAATTTTCTCACCTTCTTCTTCTTCTCCTTAAATTTTTAACCTCATTTTCTAACTCCTATATTTTTTGATATTACTTGACTTAGGGGTTGACCTAAGTCACTTATAGATCAAGAGTGATTTATTCTATTTTTCACCAACAAATTCATTTTTAAGGTGGGTGGAAAAAAATCCTTTCAACTTCTAGGTGTTTTAATTTAAATGCATGTAGTATTTCAATTTTGAGCACTTGAGATATATATATTATGTATTTCTTGTTGATTTCATGTATCAAGTTGAAAAAATTCTCAAGTATGGCTCAAAAATGCTATTTATTGAAAAATATGTGCATGCATGTACACTTTATTGTTGTATTCGATGAATTCTTGTATGAAATGGACATGCATATTTATGATCCTTGAAATCCAAGTTTTGTATGACTTATAACCTGGACAAGTCGTGCATAATTGATTAAATTTCAATTTTTGGACATAAATGCAAAAATGGTAAGTTGGTGGACTTAATTGCAAGAAAATAAAATTTAAGGGATCCCTCTATAATTTTCGAATTTGGGGCTGTACTCAGGTTCAAAAATTATGTTTGGACATTTTCATAAAGTTTTAAGAGTTTTTAGATAAATAAAATCCACCTTTAAAAGCCTAAGGACTAGATTGCAAAATTTTAAAAGTTTAAGGGCTACATTACAATTTTGAAACTGTACCAGACCATATTTTTAAAATATGAAATTTTAACTCTTAAGGGACTGGAAATAACATATTTTAAGTGTATTCCTAAATTCCAAGTGTTTAGAGCTTGGAAAGCAATTTTATAAAAATAGAGGACCAAATTGTAAAAGATTAAACTTGAGGACTCAAATGAAATTTCCAGGACTTATACAGTTCATGTATCTGGAAATACTAATTTAACTATAACTTAATGATATTTTGGACCCAAGGTTCAAATTTCATAACAAGTGAACCCCTAAAAGCCTTAAAGACAATTATTTTAAAATGGGACAAAAATGAGATTTTCAAACGTTAAGGGACCTATACTTATTTATTTTAAAAACTGTTTTTGTCCCATTATCCCACTGACCTTAGTGACATTTTCCAATTGGAATCACATTAAAATCCCTTAGGTATGTGAGTTCCAATTATTTTAAACTTAGGGCCCAAAATGATAATTTTAATAAATTTGGGGCCAATATGAGATTTTTATAAAAACTCGACCTCAAAACTTTAAAAACCTGAATCTTTGAATAATTTAGAGAATTTAGGAACTGACCTCATAATGTTTCAAGGTCGGAACATTTATTTATTCAATTTTAACCCCAAAAGTATTAGTTTTACAAAACGGGGCTGATTGTAAATTTTCTTTTACTTTTTAACAAGGACCTAACTCAAATTATTTTTCTTTTAAAGACACAGCCCTGGACCCTCTGACTTTAATAATTAATTAAAATATTTTATTTTCTCAAAAATCCCTTGACTTATCAGATCGTCTTGACCGATTAATACCCGATACCGGGGCGACTTCCTCGTCTTGCGATTTTGAATCTATAACGGGACTTATGTTCCACCTAATCTTCCAAGATATCAAAGATTGCTTATCATCTCGATAATCATCTTCATCCAAATAACTCCACTAACGCCATAATTACCACTCGCAATTTCAAAAAATTTTCCTAAATCGCTTACTGAATCAATAATACTCATTGCTTGGTTGACTACGAACTTGTATTTACTTTTTCGCTGAGTCAACTTGGTGTATCAAGCTCACAATCGGAATGGATACGTCCGGGGATAGAACCGGCAAGGCACTCATTTGCTATTCCACTCTCCGGCCCCATCGCCCTAATCCCGCAACGGGGGATGGAGTTTGTCCGAGGGAAGCGGGTCGTAGTACTTGAGGTATAATCATGATTATGACAATCAGGCCTAGCTAGCTCTCTTGTGGATTTGTCTTTGCCTATGGAGCGATAAGGTGGCAGTGTCTTGGATCATCTTGCTCGGGAGTTACAAGGAAGAACGAAGGAATCGTTGCCCCGATCCACACGATTACGGAGGTTAATCGGACCCGTTTGGTTGGCGCTACAAACCGGACGCCAACCGCTACTTGTATTGCATTGGTTGGCGCTACAAATCCGTACGCAACCATTACATGTCTTGCATAGGATTGGCGTTACATTCCGTACGCAATCCTACATGTCTTGTCTGAATCACATAGTGCCTGTGTGACCACGAACTGTTTCTTAAACTGTATAAGTATATTACATAAATATATTTATCACTTGTGGACTGTGAAATCACGCATCATATATCACGCATTTTTCATACAACTGTTTTTCTTGTATTAACTATATATATCGCCACACTTGCACACGATCACCCCATCCACTGAGATTTCTGTCTCATCCTCCTGTTTTCTAACGGCTAGATGAGGAGTACATTGAAGATGCCGAACCTACTACGGACTGATTTCCCGTGCTCCGCTTGTTGGACTTGCTTTCTATTATTGATGATGTTGCTGGACTTGTTCCTTTATCTTTGTTGTTGTTGGACTCTCTTTTAATTTTTTTTTTTTTTCGTTGGACGTACTTAAGAGCGTAGGACCCTTTGACACTTAAGTTTGGGATGTTGTGTACTTTATTTTAGTTTGGACTGTAAGTTAATTCGGATATTTCTGATGGGTTGTATTTAGATAATTGTTAGACCTTAAGTTGAAATTTGTACTTGTATTTTATTTTCCGCTGCTTTAGACTCTATTTCATTTAAGGTTATGTTGATATTTGTCTAGATTTGTTGGGTTCACTTGTTATTTAAGTTTTGAATCGTCGTCATGTTCCCATTTGGGGTGTGACAAATTAATGCTTAATATTAAATCTATTATATTTTATATTTAGTTGCTAATTATTTAACTTTAATATAATTATTATTAATTAATATATAATAGAATATTTCTATTAGCTAATACATTTAGACTTCTAATTTATTATTCATCACAAACTTAAAATTATATAATATATATACTACAATTTTATTAGAAATGTGAAATATCAATAGTAAATTTTCAATTATTAATTGAATAATCATAATTTAATAAAACCTGTGTTAAATAGAAGAAAATAGTCATTTTAATGGTTAATTATTTGTATATAAAATATTATTTTACAATACATAATTTTTAGTTTTTTATGAAAAACGTATGAATAAATTAGTTTACCAAAAATAACCTACAATATAATATTTAATAGGAACTATTTTTATTTTTAATAAATAGCAATAAGTCTTCCTAAAAAAATTATATATATGTAATGCCATTGTTAAATTAAAATAATAATAGGGACAATTAGGCCATTTAATAAAAGAACATGAGGATTGAATTATATTTATTAATTGTATAAGGGAGTTAAGTGATACAAATTAATAGTACACGGGGTAAAGTGATACAATTAAAAGTACAAAGGGTAAAGTGATATATAATGAGAGTACAGAGGGTAAAGTGAGATTTACCCATATCTTATTTCACGATTCAAAGATATAGTTACTTGTATGTACTATGTAGTTTCGTATATCACATACTTATTGGGAGGAAATCAAATTGAGGAATTTCTAAATTCTGTGCTTGTGGCTTACAATTTTCAGGAATTTGGATGCCTACGTAGCTTCCAAGTTCCATGAGACATGAGGCCTTATAAAATTCAATATATATTTATATATATAATAGATTTTTCAGAATGGAGTACTCCGTATTATTTGTTTTCTATACTTTTTGCTTTTGATGTATAAAATGCTATTTTGGTTTCGTTTAAGGGATCATTACAAATAATATCACTGACTCTGAGGTTTAATCTATATAAAAGAACTCCAATTATCTTTCATTGTATCTATGCACCTGAGGTTTGTATTTACTAAGAAATAGTCCCCTATTAGGGTGCAATTTGTAAATTATGAGCAAATGTCAGACATATTTATAACTTTAAAAGATAACTGAGTTTGTTTTATAATTAGGCTAAACCGTAGGATCGATCATTTTGGTAATTATCCATCTTTTAATAGATAAATTGATCTGATATAACCTTCCCTTTCTTTTAAGGAATGTTATAACCTTCCTAGATAAAGGTCTAAAAAAAAATAGTAGCATGGACGGAAAAGGACTCGAAAACAACCAATACAAACATCAAATATGTGCACTGTTTATTAATTTAATGTTGGCAGTGTTTTGTGAAAACCAAGGAAATCTATTTTATATATTAATATGAATCCAAGGTGTGCAAGAATATGTTGATTACTCAATATAGTGTAATAAGTCCATGTCAACAGCAGAAAGTGTTTTCCTAAAAAAAAAAAAAAAAACATCAGAAAGTGTTTAGTAGATAATCTTCTCTCTCTCTCAATTCATCTGTTTTTCAATTTTGGCTAATTTAACAAAATAATGTTAATTAAAAATCAATTTAAAAAATTACTGTAAATTTTTTTTTAAAAAAATATGTGAAAACAGCTTTGGGAACGCTGTTTTCTGAAATTCTGCAGAATTTCTGCAGAAAAAAATGCGTTCCAAACGCTCTTTTTCTCGAAAAATTAAATTGTTTTTAAATTTTTTTCAAATAGAAATCGAACCGCAATGCTAGAAAAATCGAACCGAACCAAACCGAACTATTTCGGTTTGGTTTGTTCGTTCGGTTTTTCGGTTAGGGCTTTATTTTGAGTCTTTACGTTTTTTGCAAAAAAAATATATATATTTTTATATTTATTTAACAATTTAACAATAAAATATTATGGAAAATTAAAATAACAATATAAAAAATATATTAAAAAAATAAATTAAAATATTTATATAAAAAATATATAAAAAAATTTATGGACCAAAATCGAACCGAACCGAAAATTCATTCGGTTTATTAGATTAAAAAACGAACCAAACCGTTTAACAAATTGTTAAACCGAATAAATTGTCGATCCGGTTCGGTTTTGGTCCATAAATTTTTTTATATTTTTTTTATTATTATTTTAATTTATATTTTTAATATATTTTTTATATTATTATTTTAATTTTCTATAATATTTTATTGTTAAATTGTTAAATAAATATATAAAATATATATTTTTTAGCAAAAAACGTAAACACCCAAAATAAAGCCCAAACCGAAAAACCGAACTGAACCAAACCGAAATAGTTCGGTTCGATTTTTCTAGCATTGAGGTTCGATTTCGATTTGAAAAACATATAAATTAAAAAAATTAAAAAAATAATTTTCAGAAAATTTCTGCAGAAATTCTGCAGAATTTCAGAAAACAGCGTTCGCTGTTTTCATATAATTTTAAAAAACAAAAGTTTTTATAGTAATTTGTTAAATTGATTTTTAATTAACATTATTTTGTTAAATTAGCCGTTTTTCAAATGCTCAGCTTTTCACCAGAAGCAATTGTTCATCTCCTTTTACTGCCCACTAACATTATTCACAGTTTAGAGTCACAACTCACATGCTTCATTTTGTCGTCCAGTTGTCTGCCCATTTTTTCCTCTTTCCATTGTTTTTGGCATTTTCCAAGACCCAAGCCATAGCCATGAGTTATGGGACACACATACAAAGATAGATATTTATATATAGACAAAAACTCATATGAGACGGTCTCACGGATTAATTTCATGAGACGGATCCTAATTGACTCATATTATATATAACTCATTTGGCTTTGGATCTAACTTGCTTTGATTTGTAAAATGGGTTGGATTTGTCTCATAAATTTAAACACGTGAAACGGTCTCAAATGAGACATATATATATATATATATATATATATATATATATAGGATATGGATCAAATAGGTCCTCCCATTTGGGGTGAGTCCATAGGACCCAATCTTAACCATAGATTAATATTTTTGGGTGGTCCAGGATTTTTAGGGTTTTATATTTATTTTTTTGTTTCAACAACTAAAAAGGGTAGGGTGGTCATTTTATAATATAAAATCGTTATTGAGATTTGATGAGATCTCAATCACGTTCAATTTGTTTCCTCCTTTCACGCGCACGTGGTTTGATTATTGAGTAACCCATATCCCTCATGTTCACTTTTTTTTTATCTCCGGTGTATTCTATTGTTAATCGCTTTATGTAATATAATCATATGCATGTGTAGTATAACCATATTGCATGTGTAATTTAATCATATTTGTATTGCATATGTAGTGTATATTTTTATTGCTTATGTAGTATAGGGTTGTTGCTTATTACTTGCTTATAGAGTTAATATATTTGTGTTGCATATGTAGTGTATATTCATTGCTTGTGTAGTATGAGTTTGTTCTTATGACTTGCTTATGTAGTTAATGTATCTATGGTGCATTTGTAGTGTACATTCATTGCTTATGTAGTATAGACTTGTTGCTTATGTAGTATGTGTTTGTTGCTTATGACTTACTTATGTAGTTAATGTAATTGTGGTGCATACGTTGTGTATATTCGTTGCTTATGTAGTATAAGGCTTCTTTCGCTTATGTAATATGGGGTTGTTGCTTATGACTTGCTTATGTAGTTAATATATCTCGTAGTGCATACATAGTGTATATTCGTTGCTTATGTAGTATAGACTTGTTGCTTATGTAGTATGGATTTGTTGCTAATGACTTGCTTATGTAGTTAATATATCTAAAAGCACCATGACACATCTATATAAGCAACAAATTACATCTTCATAAGAAAGATGAATGATTTTTCTTAGTAGTATGTTGAAGAAGAAGCGAGGTTTATTACGTGATTTTGTTTTGAGATTTGGAAGGATTGCGTGAATCCCATGAATTTGTGAATCCCATGAATATTGATTTGAGAGGATGACTAATTTACCCCGTGTTTAATTAACAAGCTTGTAATTTGTAATTTTGCCTTTTAAATCGCAACCCTTGAAAAATTAGATATATGGCTAGGATTGGTCCCTATGGACTCACCCTATGAGGTGGTCTCATATAACCTCTCCCTATATATATATATATATATATATATATATATGTGTGTGTGTGTGTGGGGGAGGGTTATATAGGACCTTACGTAGACCAAATCCAAACCACGGATCTACCTATTTCAAAGACTATTATTAAATTTGTTAATATTTATAAAAAAATCTTATAAAATCGAAATAGGGGCAAATTAGTCCAGATAAAAAATAGGGAGGCGTCTAAATCAAGTAAATCCCATGAAAATAGGAGTTACGTACCCACAATTGGTGCCATCTTACCTTCTGGATCCTGATCATAATCTCGATAAATCAATTAAATCTCATGAAAATAGGAGCAGTTACCCACAATAGGTGCAGTTACCCACAATTGTTTAGAATGTTGCTTAGTTGTGCATAAACAATTGCTTGTGAATATGAAAAATATTGCTTACTTATTTACTATATTTTGCATTCTAACATTAAATATAGTTTGCTGAATAGAAACTGTGATGTTATGCAAAAAAAAAACAAAATGCTTATATATTATACTCATAATGCTTGTCTATCGAGTAATTGATGCATATGGACTACAAACACCACTAATGTGTGTCTGTATTTAAGAGAGAACAGTTTGGGGGCTGCTTATTGACGTATTAAATACTGCTTATCTGTGCTTGTTTTACTGCTTTGTTAGCAAATTGTTCAGGAGCCAAACAAATTGCTTATTTAGTCCATGTGTTTTACTACTTATTGACGCATTAGGTACTGCTTATGTAAGCTTGTTTTACTGCGTTTTGAGCAAATTATTCAAGAACCAAGCAAATTGCTTATTTAGTCTATATGTTTTATTGCTTATTGACGTATTATATACTGCTTATGTATGTTTGTATTAGAGCTTTTTGAGCAAATTGTTCAGGAACTAAACAAATTGCTTATTTAGTCCATATGTTTTATTGATTATTGGTGTATTAAGTACTGCTTATGTATGCTTGTTTTATTGCTTTTTGATCAAATCGTTCATGATACCAATTAATAAAAACAAAAGTTGTCCATGTACTCAACTATGAATAACACAGCGTATGTTATACCAAAAAGCTAAACATTCATCAAAGAAAATATGCAACTAACTCAAAACATTCCTATAGCAAACTACGCATGTACGTCACCTACTCAAAACCAACCATAAATTTAAATTCAAAAAAATACTACAATATTCAACCATTTGATCAAAAATTAAAAACATAATCGTTTTGTCATGATCCTATGTCGTTCCAGAAAACTTCTTCGCCTCTCCCAAATTCAACTCCCTCAGCTCATTCATATCATCCAAACAAATAGCAGCTGCATATTTCCTTTTCCTACTATCTTTTGCCATTTCCAAATTAAAATCTATCAAAAAAAAGCACCAGTTAACTATATGAAAAATAAGCAGAATATAAAGCATACATGAGCATTAAAACAAGCATATATAAACATAATTAAAAGCATCAAATGAGCAGTCAAAACCATGTTTACAATATAAAAAAAAAAAGAGCAATCCAAGTTTAACCATATTTCACCAATTAATATAAGCGAGAATATAAAGCATACATAAGCAAAAGTAAAACAACCATATATGAGAAGTGAATATAAGAGAAAGAGCATTCCTATTTAACCCATGTCTCACCAATTATTTTAAGCATAATATAAAGAATACGTAAGCAATTAAACAAACTTGAATAAGTATTGCTAAAAACCTCAATAATTTTGTGAGGCCCCGCATTTTTCAATGTAGACAACACGATCGCAGATATTTTTTCGATATTTTATTAATATTCTAGTACTTTATTCTCATTTTAATATTTATTTTGCATAACATATTATGTTGTCGCTCTAGCGTTATTTATTATCTAATGACATGATATTACTATTTTTGATTTATATTGTTACTTAATTCTTAAAATTCAATTACTATTATCTATTTCATCTTAAATTCGTAAGAAAAACTATTATTAAAAGTCAATTCTTTATGGAAGAATACCGGTTTGATTTAAACAAAGTTACTTTTAAATTTTCGAGATTTTGAGATAAAATTTACTGCTTGAAAATATTCTATACGATAAACTCAATATCTTTAGAAAAAAAAATCTATTATCTTGATTTATCAAACTTGTATTATAAAATTTTAGAATTTTTAGCATATTATAGTAGTGTTTAGCACTATTTCAAAAAAAATACAATTTCGTGCTTTACAAATAAACTTTTCATCTTTATGATCTTTGAAAACTATCTGATACTAAATTGTATTTTAAAAATACAATGTTTTTGTCTTGAAATCTCATTTAGTAAAAATTCTATTTCGAAGCAATAGTACTTGAGGTTTATTTTATATAAAATCCATCTTTTATATTGAAATAGCAAGTAACTCATACTTGATTTTGTTAAATTACTTACTACTTGATTTAAATAATAGATACATCAATTATACTTGGAATTATTTTTATTTTATGGCGTATACTAATAACACCTATTTTCACTTATTTCACGATTGTCGATTTCTCTCAACTTTTAACGTGTTACATTGACCGATTGGATTTTTTTCTTAACGACTAGCTATTAATTTTCTTGTAGTAAAATATTAATTTATATATTTTGTAATTTTCGAAATTAATATTTATATATTTCAAAATAATTTTATACTTTGATTAATTGCTTGATTGATATTTTTGACTTGTACTATTGATTTTAATTTACTTAGTATCTTAGATGATATGTGATGATACAACACTTGGGAATTATTAGACACCTTATAACTTAGATGATTTATGACAGAAGTGATTTATAGCCTATAGAATAAGGAGCTTGACCTATATATGATAAGTGATTGTGAAATTGATAAGTAATTGTGGGATTGATAAGTGATTTTTGGACTTGATACTTAACACAAATTATCACCAATTTGGACAAATGGAAGCCTCAAATTGTTTATAATTTCTTAAAATCCCGCTCAAGTAAACATCCTTTTAAAAAATTCCCCAACAACACATACTTCTCCCATGTCCCACAAGATACCCACTTAAACTAAACTTAACCTCATACATTTGACTCAATCTTGTCTCCCGTGCAACCTACATTTTACAAGACACAAAATAAAAATTCTCCCCTCCCTACTTCTCTATGGATCGGCCATATGCTTACCAAAGGGGAATAATTCCATTCATTTCATCCTTCACTCCTTTCTCAAACTCTCCCAACTCTCTCTACACTTCTAACACCTTCTTCTTCCAATACTTAGTCAAAATCACAAGAATTCCTCCATTTCTCTCATAAAATCATTCCTTAAAATCCTCAAGCCTATCTCATCCCCTATTAATATGAGTTTGTTTTCTATTTTGAGGTACACTTAGAGGTTTCAACTTGAAGTCATCAAGGAGACGTGGACATAAGCTTGAAAGGACCTTCAGAACATCCCTATAAATCAAGATATCAAGGTAAATTTGAGAGTTTAGCACTTTCTTCCTTTTTCCCCTTTTAGTTTCCAATTTTAACACCAAAATATTTTAAATGTGAATTTAGGGGCTGACCTTTGGAGCTTGGTTTAGAGGTGCTAAAGTTTCTAAGAAGTTCATCATTTTAGATTCTAAACTCACAACTACACAAGGTAAGTATATAATTTTTGGTCCTTATTTGAATTTCTTCCTCCTTACCTCCAAATCTTCATATTCTAACTCTAATTCTTGAAATGTTTGGCACTTAGGGGCTTCCTATTAGTTGGAGGTCGAATTTATTAAGAGTTAGTGAGAAAATACCACTTCTAGACTTATCAACCGGACAACATAAGGTGGGTGGAAAATTTCTTACAAAACTCAAGTGATTTTGGAAAAAATGGCATGTAGTACATTGAAAACTATATGATATATGAAAATATGTATTGCATGTTTATTTCAAGATGAAATATCCAACAATTTTACAAATTTATGCTTAAAGTTTCAATTTTGCAAAAATAGGTGCATGAATGTATAAATCCATGATTTATTTGATGAATCTATGTATGATATGTTAATGCAAGCCTATGTACTCAAAATTTTATGTTTTATTTATTTTATATTCTGTAAATTTCGATCATACATGAAAAAAATGCATTATTGGACCTTATATGCGAAATTGCGAAATGGAGGACTAAATTGCAAGAAAATAAAAAGCTGTGGGATACCTCTGTAAATTTGAAATTAATATGAAATTTTGATATAATAATAAAGTTTTAAAGGTTTTGAGATGATGAAAAATCAACCCTTGAAATCCCAAGGACTTAATTGTAGAATATTTGAAAGTTTAAGAGCTAAAATGAGATTTTCGAAATTGTACCAAAGACTCCTTGGTAAATTTTGAAATTTTCAACTTTTAATGACTGAAAAACTCATATTTTGAATAAATTCCAAAAATCAAAGTGTTTTGAGTAAAGAAACCAATTTTTGAAAATTTGATAACTAAAGTGTAAAATACTAAACTCAAGGACCAAAATGAAATTTCCAGGACTTAGAAAAGTATATTAACCTTAATTTTAGGGATAATTACAAAAATTACCCCTGAGGTTTGACCTAATTACAAAAATACCCAGATAACTTTCAAAATTATAAAAAGTACCCCCGATATTTGATTCAGTGTTAAAATTAAGGAGTATACTACAATAATTTTATAAATATGAAGGGGGATTTTGAAATTTTTTGCTTATGAAGGGTTAAATGTTAGACAAAATAAAATCTCAGGGGTATTTTTGTAATTTCAAAAAATAGCTAGGTTTTTTTGTAATTAGGTGGAACCTAGAGGGTACTTTTTGTAATTAACCATTAATTTTATAACATTTTGAAACCATGGTTCTAATTTCATAACAAATAGACCCCAAATAAACTTAAGGAAAAAACTAAAACTTTGGACTAGAATGAAATTTTTAAACGTTAAGGACCAAAACTAACACTTTTTTCAAAACTATTTTTGTACAAATAACCCTCTGATATAAGAGATATTTTAAAATTAGAATCACATCAAAAGCCCTTCCGGGTTGTGAGATCCGAATATTCTAAACTCAGGGCCAAAAATGACAATTTTTACAAAAGTCAAAAAGAGGACCGAAATGGAATTTATCAAAAACTCAACCCCAAAACTTTTTAAAATCTGATTCTTTGGACAATTTGGAGAATTTAGGAACTGACCTTATAATTTTCCGAGGTCGAGATCAAAACTTATTAAATTTCAAATTAGATAAAAACTAATTTTTCTAAAACGGGACTACTTGTAAAATTTTCTTTTTGCCAAGGACCTCAAATTAATTATTTTCTCATATTATAGCCCTGATATCTATTGACCTATATAATTATTTATGAAATTTTAGGTTTCTTAAAATTATTCGTACCTTTATCGGACTCCTTAACCGACTTTTAAGTATTTCGCAGGGTGACTTCCTCGCCTTATAACTTTTGAACTTACAACGAGGCAAATCTCCCACATAATATACCAAATCCATCAAAGATTAGTTATCCTTTCAATACTCAGCTTCGTTCAATAATTACCCCGCCAATGTCGATAAACGCCGCGTGTCAAATTTCATGTATTTGTACTTGTATCGTTTCCTAAATTTTTTTATTATACTGGACTGCCTTGTTGACATATTATATCTGCATATATCTACTTGCTTGAGTCAACTTCGTGTGTCGAGCTCACAGTCGGAGTGGACCAGTCAGGAATATAACCAGGTAGCTCGGCTGCTATTCCATTTACTGGCCCCATTGTCCTAATCTCACCCTTGGCGGACGGAGTGTCCAATGGGAGAACTGAGTCGTAGTAGTTGAGGTATAATCATGATTAGACAATCTGGGCCTTGCAAGCCATTCTTGTTGTATTTGTTGTGCCTATGTGATGGGCCTTGGGCCAAAGTGCTTGGGGAGTTACAAGGTAGAACGAAGGAATCATTTGTCCGATCCACACGATTCGGATTTACTTCGGACCGTATTGCTTTTTTGGGTTGGCGCTACATTTCCATGCGCAACCACTACTTGAATCTTTAGGTTGGTGTTACACTTTCGTAACCACTACTTGACTTGTTTGAATACCATTCATGGTGTCCGAATGTTCATGAACTACCTTCATCAAAGTTATATAAGTTATATTATTTTGAATATCATGTTACTTGTGAATGTGTGTGACACACGCATCATAAACCACGCATTTTTCATATAATTGTTTTTCCCGCATCTATATAAGCCACACTTTCACACGAGCACCCATCCATCGAGAATTTTTGTCTCACCCCTTCCTTTTCAAATGACCGGATGGTGAAGGTCCATATGATGACAATGTGGGACGAGGAAGATCGACCGCGGGTGATCCATATCCATGCCCTATCCCGACTTTCATGGATATCCTTTACTACTCGCTTTTGTTGGACCATTTTACTTAAACTTGTAATCTAGGGCGTAAGACCTTGAACAATGTAAGCTTGTAACCGGGTTGTCGTTTTGGTATTACTTTGTCATTTTATGTCAGAACTTATTCCATTGCAATATTAATTGTGTTTGGGATTGCTTTTGTTCATTGACTCAATTATTTGACTTAATTTGTTTAAGTTATTGATCACATCATGGTCCCGTTTGGGGCATGACATAAGCAGTTTCCAATACATAAAAAATGTAGCAATCCTAATTAACTCCTATTTCCCCACTATGTTTTTTCAATTAAAACAGAACACTCCTAATTAATCCCTATTTCCCCAAATTTATTTTTCAATTAAAAACCCTATTTATTTAAAAAAAAGAACGGAGCCTACCTAAGCAAAGAAAGAAACATAGATAAGCAATATTCGGAAAATCAATAAGCATTTGCCACATACTTGAACAAAATAGAGCAATCCTTAAACCCTGTTTCCCTAAATTTTATTCTTGTTACAGCAAAACCTAAAATAAAAAATATAGCAATTTACCCAAACTCAAAACTGAGCAATTTACCCAAACTGAAAACTAAAATCAAAAACATCTGCCGCATGACATGGGGGGGCCCCTTGTGGAGCCGTCATGGGGGGTTGATGTCCCTCCATCCAAGGCCACCCTCTCCCCAAGGGGGTGATGACCTCACGGGCATTGTCTCGCCGTCCGCATGGGATCCCGCCCACATGCCCCGGCCGGATCTTGTTTCCAAGAATGCTCCTCGATTCTTTGGAAGCTCTCCCCTGAGATCCATTTATGAATCGACCCCTCGACTTTCGGCTCATAAAGCTAATGCTCAATCTAATTTTGGAAATACTTTTGCTAAAATTGTTTTCATCGCCCATCCTATGGATTCAACTCCCAGGCCCCAGGTAATTTCACCCCATTTTCCCATATCGTTTTGGCAAATCATATTCTATCCCTAAACCTTGTTAGGAAGGGAGATTATTATTAAAATCACTACTCAGGGTGAAAATGTTTACCAACAATGTCTTGCCAAATTTTCTTATTCTTTGATTGGAAGGGTGATTTTAGGAAAAGGAAACAACCCATGGGCGACAATGATTTTGCATAAACGCTTTATCACGGATATGGGAGATTAAAAATGATTGGAAACTAATTCCTTGGGTAAGGAATTTTTTGTGTCAAATTTTTTAATGTGCGGGATCGATCTCGGGCTCGAGTTCATTTCGGTTGGCGCTCAATCCGGCACTATCCGTTTTCTCCCTGGGTCCCGCATTTCAACCCTTATAAAGTTCACACATCGGTAGCCGGTGTTTGGGTCCGTATATTTGAGCTCAGTTTGGAATACTGGGATCCCAACACTATTATGGGAATTGCCAGTGCTATTGGCAATCCGATTCAGATTGATCAACAGTCTTTGGATGGGTCTCTGGGATATTTTATTCGTGTGTTGGTCGATATTGATCTCGCTAAACCATTGGAGGATCACATTATGGTGGAACGGGTTAGTCGGTGCTCCTTTGTGTCGGTGAGTTATGAAAAATCGCTAGAGTTTTGTCTTTGAATGCAATGTTACGGACATGCAACCGCTCTTGCCTCCTATCTACTATGGGTAACACGGCTACGGATAGGCGCCCGGCCCTCTCATGGACGCCCAGGGCAGGAGGGTCATGCACGTCGATTCAAAGAGGTCTCTCCGAGTTCGTAAAGTTTATCGTCCGTGCAACAGACAAGTGGCAAGATCGTTGATGACTCAATGGGAAATACGGGTTCGACTATGCGGCGCGGATCCCCTTCCTACGTAATAGTCACTTGCCCTTCTCGATATACATATTGGTAATACTTTTGAGGCTCTTGCTTCGAGATGACACCCCGACCAACCATCTGTGGATTCTCGAAAAGATTTTCCAAATAGGAACGGGTCCCCAGGCTCTTTCCTCGACGCCTTGACTCCTTCTCCACTATTCTCGCTCATACGGCTCAACACCGTTGGAGAAGCTATATGTATTCTTAGTCGTGCCTTCGAGGGATAGCTCCCTTTACTCCGGCTAAATCCAGATTACTTCGTGAGTGTTTCTAAGGGTCCATCACCTCCAATTCATGACATTACAATTGAATTGGATCGCTTGTGGCTGAATGAGTTAGATTTTGCAAACTTCAAAGAGATGGGCGATTACGCAGATGAAGTGGATAACGCTCAATCGCCGGACTGCGGCAAAGACATCACACTCTTTGTTTTTACCGTGCGATCGACACGGGCGACACCCCCACCGCCTCAATGAATTGTATCTTCTCCGAATATCAGGGGGATTGGGAACATTGCTTCTCGCAATGTTCTTAAGGCTTTTGTCGAAGTATGAACCTTCTATTTTAGCTATTTGTGAGCCTAGGTGGACATCTCTTCTATTTGCATTCTATTGGAGTAGTTTGGGTTTGAGTTTCGTCACTCATAATTTTCGATGGTTGGCTGGGCCGATATTTGGTTCTTGTTTCTTGGGTATCTCCGTTCGCAAACATGTTTGGTCTTCTTCGGTGCATTGTTATGCGGTACAATTTGGTTCTCGTGGTGTTTCATATTGGCTTTGCTCATGGTTTATGTGACCATATTTCTCGGGCGCACGCTTTGGTTGGATTTGAGGAATTTGGGTCTTAATGATCGTTGATTATTGGGGACTTTAACGCTTTTGTGTTGGGTCATCATGAGCGCTCGGGCGTGGGATTTTATCCCGGCTCTCTTGTCGAGGATTTTAGACTTTTTGGAGGATCTTTGGTTTGTTTGCGCGATTGCCGACATGGGGAATTCATTTACTTGGTTCTCCCCCAAACACCTTATCTCTTCTTCAGGGCTAAGTTGGATCGAGCCCTAGCAACGTGTCAATTTTTCTCTTTTTGGCAAGTTGTTAAGAGCTTGGTTCTACCTCGCATTGGCTCGATCATCACCCCATTTTGTTTCTTGCTCGACATCTATTTGAGGGGTCCTGGTTTCATTTCGTTTCCAGCGATGTGGCTTTATCATGATTCATTTCGTGATCTGGTGACGTATTCTTGGGTTTCCCCATGTGCCACGCCCAACCCCTTATTGTGCGTCATGTGGTAGCTCAAAAGATTGCGGCAGGTTATTAAGACCTGGAATAGGGATGTGTTTGGTGATGTTAATCGTCCGGTTGAGAGTCAGATGGAGAAAGTTCGGCAGATTCAAGTAGATATAGAGACCTTTTTTTTTTACGGGGCGGGGACGGGACGCAGTTTGACGCCTGAGAATGAGCTATCTCACACGCTTTTATTACAATCAATTCCTTAGCGAGAAAGCCCTCGGCCTGGCTAAAGGATGGGGATCGTAATACATCATTTTTTCATCGCCCTTTGCGCCGATTCGCAGATGGTGACGCTGGGATCCATGGCCTGATGATCGATGGTAATTTCTCAGATGATTCAGCGGTTCTTGGGAGTCATATTATATCCTTTTATAAGGATCTTTTTGAGGATTCAAGGGGTAGCACGTCGGATTACTCTATGGTTGATCAGGTTATTTCTCCTAGTGTGGAGGCTTCGGATAACGCTTGGTTTGTGATTATTCCTTCGGATTGAAAGATTAAAGAGGCGATTTTTGAAATGGGTTGAATAGTTCTCTGGCCCGACGGCTCTAATGGGGTGTTTTATCGTCATTTCGGGATGTTATTTTGAGATGTGTCCGCCCGTTTTTTTTTCTTTATCGGCTCTTCCTTTACCTCAGGGGTTGAACGCTAGTTTTATGGCACTCATTAGAAGATTAAAGATGCTAATTCTATTGAGAACTTTCGGCCAATTGTCATGAGAAATTTTCTTTTCAAGATTATCACCAAGATCTTGGCTGCTACTCATTTGGGCTCGATCATTTACTTCGCCTATTTATCTCCTACGCAGTTTGGGTTTATTCCAGGAGACAGATTCATGATTGTATCGCCATGGTCTCACGAAGAATTCAATGTTTTGCATGGTCGATTGGATGCAAATATGATCTTGAAGGTTGATATCCGTAAGGCGTTTGATACGTTGAAGTGGGGTTTTTACTGCACGCTTGCCGTTACTGGCAGTTTGGTTTTCGAGAGATTTTTATTCACTTTGGGTGGATGTTATTATTCTAGTGCCTAGAATATTAGTGCTACTTAATGGGGCCGGTGGGGTACTTCTCCTGTTTTAGAGGGGTCGACAGGGGTGATCCTCTATCCCAGATTTTTTTTGCATGCGGAGGAGGTACTTAGTAAATTTATTGAGGCAGATTACTTAGAATCGATTAGGCCGTTCATTGCGCCTACAGATCATCTTCCATCGTCCATCTTATATCTTGACGATATTGTTATAATGTGTGGGGCTTCTTGACTAATGCGTATCTCGCTTCGATCCTTACCCTATATGTTGACATCTTGGGCCAAGACTTTTCAACCCTAGGAAATCTATAGTTTACTTTAGATCCAAGGTCTCTTCTCATGTACGTGGGAGGGTTCGAATATCATAGGCATTCAGCCCAGGGTGTTTCCTACGATATATTTAGGCGCCTGATATTTAAGGGTGCCTCAAGGTTGCGGATTTATAGCCCGTCTTTGATAAGGTGATCCTCAAATTCAGAAGATGGAAAAGTTCTTCTCATTCTCTTGATGGTCGAGTTTGCCTTGTTAATTCGGTGATTACCAGTTCTTTTGTGCATACCATGATGGTTTACAAATGGCCTCGATCCTTGTTCAAGCGAATGGAAAGGGCCATGCGAACTTTATTTGGATGGGGATGTTAATACCAAGGGTTCGAGAGTGAGTTAAGTGGAATTGGTGTTGCACGCCTCGGGTTGAAGGGTTGGGCGTTCACCAATTGTGGTGGCTAATCATCGCTTTTTGATGAAATGGGCCGAAGGTTATGAATTCGGACTCGGTGATCTTCAACACCCTTAGAGGCGCTACTTGACGGGCGGATGGGGAAATTCGCGATCGTTCATCCCCTCTTCTATCCTGGGCCGGGATTAGACTCGTGATTTCGGATTGTTTGGATGATTCGTTGGATCCCGTGACTAATTCCGAGGTATTATTTTGGATTGACAGTAAATCGGGTTACTCTATAGTAGACAAAATTGGTATCCCACAGAGTACACACACTTATTTAAGCATCGCATTTTGATTACTTCTATGACGCACGCACTTCACCTTCTCATATGGTACGGGATATTGTGCGAAGTCCCCATCGCTCCTTTCTCCGAATGGATACGCGGATATGGCTGGAATTCGGATGAGGGATGGTTACTTCAAAAGCGGTGTATTCTCATATTCATCCCCATTATTCTACTTTTGTCAAATGGGGTTCTTGGATTTGGTCGTAACACATTCGTGAGCGGCGATTGGTGGTCGCATGGCGCGCGATCCACAATCGATTGGTTGTCTTGGATTTATTGTGGACAGGGGAAAGTTTCACTGCCCTGCGGTTTGCACTCTTTGTCGTGCCTTTGCGGAATCAATTGACCATTTATTTGTCTCGCGTATTTGGCTCAGAGCTTCTTTGGCGATGGATTTTTGATTCATTTAACGTTCACCCATTTGTGGCTCATAGTTTTAATGTATTCCCTCATGCGGCTAATGAACTTTCATTTTTAGTGAGCGGTATTTTTCTATGGCGTGTGGCTATTTCGCATCCCATACGGCTCATTTGGCATATCCGAAATGAGTTGGTATTTCACAACAAACTCTGGATGGTGAACGCGACTATTATTCTTCTTAGGGTTCTCATCGTTGAATCATTTTCATTAGATTAGGGATGCATGCACAATGACCAACAAGACCTTCTCATCTCCGTAGGTGCATGTTCTGGCGGGCGAGACAAGCACCAAAGATCGTGGAAGTTAATTGGAAAATCCAGGGATGGATCAAAGGTCAATACGAATGGCGATTCTTGGGGCGCCGGCAATCTCCATGACCCGGGTTTCCGGAATTATAGAGGTTTCTTTGAGGGTGTTTGGTGAATCATTGTAGTTCGGGTTATGTGTTTGAAGATGAATTGGTCGCAAAGAATATGGGTGATTCACTACGCTTTTGTCAAGGATGGACACAACTTTGGCCGAGTCGATTCGTGTATGTGGTGAACTTGGCTGGAGAAGAGATCTCTGCTGATCCACACGGCGTCACCTTAGCAAATGGCGTTACACTTTGCATCTTCTCTCACTAATGGATTTGGTGGTCTCACATATTTTTCAGGGAAAGCGATCGGGTGTGCATATGCCGAGCAAGAAGACGGACTATGGTGCGTGGTGGGCATCCCGCCCGAGAGCTTGCACATTATCTCGATGACTATGTTGGCTAATCAACTATAGATTCAGTAGCTAAGCTGTCCGATCTCTTTGATCATTTTTCGATGCTTTTTCCTTTTGGGGGATACTCTTTTTTTTTTTTTTTTTTTTTCCGCCAAAGGTTTCCGCGAGGGTGGGTTTTTACTTGGGAGGTTTTAACGAGGCCCCAACCATTCGATCATTTGGTCGGCTTGTGACCATATCGTTTTTATTTCCGACAATGTTTTCGGGAGCTTACTTTTGGTTACCCGATCGCGATGTGATCGATAACTTTCTTTTTTTTTTTATATATATATTGAATTTATTCAAAAAAATCCTAAAACTGCAACAAATACACTCTAAACAACCAAAAAAAAAAAAAAACAAAGCAAACAAACAAAAAAAACACAAATTATTATAGGGTTCTATGTTTTGAAAAATGCACCAACAAAAAATTATAATAAAAACCAGAAATATTATACATTATCATATCTCAGCGCAAAGGACATAACCAAAAATTCTCAAAAACAAATCCCAAAAAGAAGGAAAAACTTGTTCTCTTTGATGGTTTTGGTCGTCGACTCGGTGAAGAAGATGAGACCGTTCAATCGACTTGAAGAGATGTTGCCGCCTCGAATAATTATCGTCGAGTTAGTGCTTTTTCGAAGAAAAGTCGTCGGATAGATGATTAGAGGGTTCTTCGAGAGAGATAGATGATGAATTCTTTCACATAGAGAGATGGTGTTTCGTCAGAGATAAGATTTAAGAGAGAAAATATTTGGACTTTTTGATTTTCAAGACTCAAAAAGAGAAGATTTGGAAGTGAGATATCACGTTGAAAATCGATCCATTAATTCTAGGAATGTGAAAAGCCACCACCAAAAATAACTCCTCCCTAATAAATGGTATAAAGTTGCATTTACTAAAAAGTCATTTTCTTTGATAAATTAACTTGATAAAAGAAAAACAAAAACTGATTAATCTAGACCATTTATAAAACCTTTCGACGCTCAGTTGCGTCTCACATATTTACATAACTTATCGGACTCACTAGATCTAAATCTATATATATATATGTGCTTAATTGACAATCTTGTACTGTTCACTTCTTGATGTGCCAATTTTGATCCTTGACGATTTTACATTTTTAGTCAAATAATAATTCCAAACCTGTAACTTTTTAATGGTCATAAGATTTTGGTATTTTTAATAAAGTGAAATGGCCTTATTAATAGGAATAAATGAAATTTTTAAACACCCAATGGGACCAACATGACCCAAAATCAAAACTCGTAGGGCTTAAAGTTGCACACCTTTAGAAATTATGTAATCCAAATTGCACATAATCAAAAATTTCCATTTGAGATCAAAATTGTTATGTAAATATTAAGTTGCACACTTTTAGAAATTATGTGATCGAAATTTGCAATAATCAAAATCTTTGAGATTAAAATTATTTATCTAAAATATTTATGGCCAAAATTGTTGGCGTCTTTATAATTACATGACTAATTTAGCAATTGAACCTATATATATATCATAAATGCAAAATTGCTTTTTGGTCCGTTAAGTTGGCCCACCGCATTTAGTCCTATAACTTTATGGTAGCGTTTGACAACTACTAACTTTTTTAAACTCCGCACATTTAGTAAATTCAAAATTTTGGGAATATCTTATTCCTAAAATGTTGAGTTAGCGAAAATAGTATGAGTTGGACTAAATTGTACCTTTTTTGGACTATTTTGTTTTAAATTAGCACTTTACTCCTTTTTTTAAATGGTCTTCCATGTAAATGGAAAATGGAGAGATCTTGCAACCATGTCAAGAATAAATAAATAAAAACAATAAAAAAATTAAAAAATATATTATTAGAAAGTAAAATTATATATATATATATATATATTTGAAATAAAAAGTGATGTTGAAAATTTAATATTAAAAACAAAAGAATACGTTTAAAATTAGTAGTAATGAAATAGAAAATGGTAATAGCATATATATTTAATTGATCAATAAAATTAAAATAAAAAATATAATAAAATTAAATTAAATCAAAGAAAAACAGACGAACATATATTTTATATTTTTAACTTTAAATAAAATTGAAGAAAAATAGTAAATAAAAAAGGAAATTTATTTTCTTTTTTTCTTGGTTTTTCTATATTGTTTTGTTTTTTTATTTACAACAAAAAAAATTATAAATATTTTTAATTTTTTTTTTCTATTTTTCTCTAATTTTTATTTATAGTTGAAAATTGTAAATATTTTTTGTTTTTTTTTTTTCTGTTTTCTTTAATTTTTATTTTACAGTTAAAAATTATAAAATATATGTTCAGATTATTTTCTTTAAAAGTAAACTAAAAAAATAATCAGACATATATTTATATTTTCAACTTCAAATAAAAATTTAAAAATAGAAAACAAAAAAAAAAAGAAATTTTTTCCTTACGTTTGGTTTTTTAGTTTTTTTGGTTTTCTATTTTATTAAAATTTGTATTTTAAAAATTATATATATAATTTTACTTTCTAAGAATATATATTTTTATTTTTTTTACTAGTTTTATTTATTTATTCTTGACATGGTTGCAAGATCTCTCCGTTTTTCATTTACATATTTACATGGATGATCATTTAAAAAAAAAAAAGGTAAAATACTAATTCAAGGCAAAAATGGTCCAAACAAGGTGCAATTTAGTCCAACTCAACACTATTTTCGCCAACTCAACATTTTAGGAATAAGATATCAATGAAATTTTGAAATCGGACTAAATATGCAGGTTTAAAAATATTAGTGGTTGTTAAACGTTACCCATAAAAGATAAAAAGATTAAATGCGAAATTGAGCCAATTTAACGGACAAAAAAACAATTTTGCTTGCATGTTAATGTATATATGTATAAGTCGGAATAGAGACAAAAAACCTGGAATGCCACGTCATGCAAAAATTCCTTATCTGGCGTGGCAAGACCACGATCGACTTGTAAATAAAACAAACACCACAACATAGTATACGACTTGGAGTTCTTAAAATGTTCTTTGCAAATTCTACTGTTCAATGGATATCACAACCTTCCAATCATAAATGACAAAAATTTTACTGCTCGGTCCCTTTATTCAGCAATACGTAACTGAAACG